>JAPYZJ010001414.1:0-33332 GCA_030522765.1 Ophioninae sp. B BG-2022a | reverse complement strand
GATGATTTTTCGATTTTTGGCAGAATTTCAAAGTTGGACCATCGATTTTTGCCAATTTTTCCATACATACCCCTTTGCCTCTTTTTTTGCCATTATTCAAGTGGACTTTTCGGAAAAACTACGAGAGATATCGATACGAAACCAACGCCATTATTTAAGTCAGTCAAAAACCTTTTCCAAACACACCCAATAAATCTCCATAGCATATAATAATCTCACCCTACGACCTTTTGAAATTTCGTGATTTTTGAGATTCCGGAAAAGTGGCCCAGAAAGTCGAAAATATTTTATTTCCGTTTTTAGACTATTAAAAGGCTCTATTTGATCGGAAATTTTCTGCTGATTACGAATATGCCCGAGTTTTTGCCGAAAGTGCAAAATTAGACTGGGAAAATGCAAAAAAACGTTTCTAGAATATTTTTTTGACATTTTTCCCTAGAAATGGAGAGTTGAATACGAATTAAATAGTGGATTTGTCTTTAAGGAATACAAATACATCGACATGGACCTGGGATGAACGTCTAAATATAATAATTATTTCGAGTTTTGTTTAGGTTCCGTCTTGGGACACCCTGTATATATAAATATTCTTTCTTAACCGTAACGTTATAAAAAATAGCAAAAAAAACGAGAAACAAATATTTTATGAAATCAGTGAGAAACAAACCCAAACAAACCCGAACAAATATTTTTCTTCAAAAACTCAATTAAACCATTCAAAAAAATAATGACTCGAACGTCAGTGGACAATGTTTCGAAACATTTTTTCCTATCGTCCCAAAGTTTTCCGCATGTCGTGAGATAACGATGAGATCCTAAAAAAAAGTGCTAGAGACAAAGAGAGAGCCAGAGAGAGAGAGAAGTAGATGGGCATAAAATATAGGGGTAGAAGAGCATACGGAGCACATTTATTTCTTTTCTAGTTTCGTCGTTCTTGTATTTCTGTATTTTATCTCTCTCTCTTTCTCCCATTCTCGCTCGGTCCCAGAAAAAGTTGAACCTCTTCTGGTGCTTGTAGCATCGAAATTCCAGGCCTGGGGACAACTGTGTCTCGAGGCCTGGGTCGTGTCTGTCGTTTCCGAGGAAAGAGCGAGAGAGAAAGAGAGATTTCGGGAGACAGGGCCACCGGGTAACATGGACCAAATTTTGGCGTTAATGGACGCAGATCTTTCTTCCTATCCCTTCCTCAGTCGCCTCTGTCCCTGACCCTAAAGTCGAAGATTTCACCCTGCGGAGATAAGGATCGGAATCTTCGTTTGTGTGTGGTCATATCGCAAAAAAAATCAAAAAAATAAGAAAACTAAAATAAAAAAACAAGAACCATCGGATCTATAGACATGGGTATTTCGATCTTTTTTTTCCAAGCTAATTTATCAGGATCCCCAGATGGTGGAAAAAAGAAAATGTCAACGCTCGGATTTGTTTCGGACTTGCCTCGAGATCGAGAAGAAAAAGGGAAAAAATTGAGGGAAAAGATAAACTAGATAAAGACGAAAAAAAAAACAGGTTCGACAGGTGCTATACTTTTTTTTGTTTTCTGTTAATCGAGCGGAAAAAGTACCATGAGAGATCATCCATAATTTTTTTTTTTTTCATTTTTTCTCTTTTTTTTCCATTTTTTCACTAAAAAAAATATTTTTTTCATTTTTTGTTTTCCAAGCTTCGATAACTAGAAAGATTGTAAAATATCGAGAGATAAGGGACAACGATGAGGCTTATCGAAGTTTTACAAGGGCCCACGTGGAACACGACTTTGATCTTACGGATGGCAGGAAGGGAGGAAGGGATGAAGGAAAAAAAGGGCCGAGGGGAAGGGGGGCGGGAGGTCGATACAAGGGAGCAAGGCAAGGAGAACAAGGAGAACGAGAGAACGAGATCATTAGTGCGAGAGGAGGAGCATCCTCCTCCTCCTATCCGCACCGCTTCACTCGTACTCCCCCCTCGTTAAGAAAAGTCTCTTTCCATCGAGACGAAACCTTAATAGCCCTTTTGCCGAGTAAATCTCGGTTTATAAATAAATCTACACGTATATGTCGCAAATGGGAAAATAGATTACTACAAATGTCCAACTGTGTACAAAGGGATAAACATATCAAATGATTTCCGGTTCGAGTATAGGGAAATCGATTTTTAACCATGCCTGATATATATACATATATATATTTTTACATTTTGTATTTATTTCCTATTTTTCATGTAATTAAATTTATCAATTTTCATCTTATAAATAAATTTATATTTTATTTCATAAATATTTATATTTATATGTATATAATATATCTTATACATTTTTTACCATATTGTTCGTGAATTTTTATTATTATTTAAATCCTAATAAATTGGATTTTAATTTCGCATTATGAATTTTGTAAATTTTTCAATGCAAAAATTAAATTAATTAAATTTAAAAACGTTATCTAATTAAATTAAATTAATTTAAGTTATTAAAATAAATTTAATTTGATAATTGAATTAACTATTTTTTTAAATTAAATTTAATTAATTACTGCATTGAAAAATTTATAAAATCCATGATTCAATATTAACATGCATTCTATTGAGATTCAAATAATAATAAAAATTTAGGAACAATATGATAAAAAAATGTATAAAAATCAATAAAATATTTGATGTACCAATGAATTTTCGCTCGTATGTAAATTCTTGTACGTATCAGTATTTATTGCTAGATTTTTGTTCCCTTTCATGCTTGTACACACTTCAACGAGTCGTTACTCATAGCATTATCTGTTCACACTCTCGTAACTCACAGTCCCGTCCTCTCGCGTCTCGCGTGAAGAATCCCTTCTAATTTTACCGGAGCCACCCTTTACCACATTTCCACTCGAACCCGAGGGAGCAGACGAGCTCACTGAATTTTCAAAGCTCTCAACGATTCGGCACGAGAGCACTTGGGAAATTTATTTTTTATGTCAATCCTGGCCAAGTATGGGAGGACAAAATTCGTGATTTTTCATGCACGATTTTTAAGAAACATTTTGGTACTTTTGGAAATACGGAAAATATTTTATTTTCCGGTTGGATTGATCAAGACTCTTTGTGGTTTTTTAGTACGAGCCATCTGGACTAATTTTTATTGTGTAGGTCAATTCATTGGGACTTTTTTTACTATTTTAATTGAAACGATTGAGACCATTTTTGATATTTTAATTGAAATCAAATGGAAATTAGATTATTGAATAATTTTTGTTATTTTAATTGTGACTAAATTTTAATTGAATAATGGAATAATTTTTGGTATTTCAATTGAAACAAAATTTTAATTGAATGATGGAATAATTTTTGGTATTTTAATTGAAACCAAATTTTAATTGAATAATAGAATAATTTTTGGTTTTTCAATTGAAACCAATGGGACCATTTTTGATATTTTAATCGAAACCCAATCAAACCGATTTTGGTATTTCGATCCTAATAATTGATATTTCGAAAATTTTATTTCCTGGTGTTTATTTTTCAATCAAACGTCTTTTAATTCTAGCGACCTTGAGTATTCATGTCCATTTTTCAGATTGAGTATACCTTGGCACAGCGAGTGCAACGAGACTGCAGATACTCGTGACCGGATAGACGAAGAGAATTATGGAAACGTTTTTCTTCCATGATTTTGTTTCTTTCGCGAATATAATCGTCCACGTGACATCCAAAGTGAGGTAAATCGTGATAGCGGTGAAAATGGCGCCCAGGCTTATGAAAACGACCGCGAATGATCCCAAGCCTGGAAAGAAAAAAAAATTTGGTAAAGCAAAGGAAAATCAGAATTTGAAAAATTTTTAACCGCTATTTTTTTTAGCACGAAACAACTCAAAATGTTAAACATGATTTTAAAAAAAAATATATATATATACATATTACGTGCAAATTAAAAAAATCATCAAATTTATAAACTTAAATAATTGTTTATTATTTTTTCGAATAAAAGCAAAAGTATTATGTCTCCCCTCTGCTATCGTCCATTTAATTTTTCTTTTAAAAAACGTTTCTCGCTCGATTAATGATAACAACGAGACTCGTGGCAAATATTCTCTTTTGCTATCATCAAGAATCTTATCAGACGATATATTTGCGTAGATCTATGAAGACTTTGTTATTGAATATTACTGTTGACGTTCAATTCGCTGGTGAATTTACATCGAGATTCGATTTTAACTTTCAAACTATTAAGGCTCTCGAATTTTTAAGTGCAAAACTTAAACTACGATTTAATAAAGTTGCGAATAATAAAAACTGACAAGTAAGAAAAAAATACAAAAACGAATAATGTGGAATGAAACAAAATAATTATTTTAAAAATAATACGATAACTAAAGAAATAAAATTAATCAAATGAAATAACATTCGTATTTTGGCAATTTCATTTATTTTGATCAATGAAATGATTGATTGGAAAAAAATTTATTATTTATTTTGTTCCAAAAATGTATTCTTTTTTTACCTGTCAACAAAAGTAACGAAAATCAAATAAAAAAAAACGAACAAAAAATGATCCCAAATTAACCCCACTATACTGGAGTCCTTAATCGAGCGAAGGGTTTTACGTTTCTCGAGATTCGAAATGATACCTGGAAGTATGACAGTGGAAATAAAAGTCGTTCTCTAAGTGGTCCTGGCTCTATAAAATAGTAGGTTTCCTTTTTTTGTTCCCTGGTACTCTCAGGCCCGCGGTCTCTCCCTTTTATTACGCGAAAGAAAAAAAAACTGAAATAAAAGTGGATCCTTCATCAGCCGCTGGTGAATGCCGAGGTTGATCTTCCCGTCGTTGAAATTTGTCCCGAAACACCGCGCCGGATATGGCGAAGGAAGAAAGCGAGTTCGCGGAGGGAAATAAATTTTTGGAAATTGTTTTTTTTTTTTTTTTTTTTTTTGGGCTTTTGATAATCGATGTCGTGCGAATTTTGAACTCACTTTCGATGTACTCGCTTGCGGTTGGCACGTAATTGTAGTTGCAGCTAAAGTTCACTGAATACTCCTCACTTCCGGTCGACTCGTAAATCGTCTCCATCTTTGAAAAGATAACGATTTTTTTTTGAATTTTTTTATTGCTGTTTTTTTTCGTCGATTTTTTAACGTACGAACAATGGGTTGTATTTTTTAAGCGATAATGGGCACACTGTCGACGTGAACGTGATACTATCGCACAGGTATAGAGAAAGAACTCGTTTGACCGACCAGCGACCAAGTGAGAGTAAGTTTCCCCACTTTTTTATTTTAATACTTCCACGAGGCTCGACCGAGGAGACACAGCGTATCAACATTTCGCAATTTCTAACGTCAATTTAACTCACGTTCCTTCTACCGAGTCGCCCAAAAAGTCTTCGTTAATTTCGAGCGAATCATTTTCGAACGCCCATTAATTTTCTTAATTGGGTCACGCGTGGCTCGATTTGCGGAAGTGTTCTCGAGCAGAAAAGAAATCGTCGAGGAGAAATCTCGGGAAATCCTGATGAGCGTGTTCCCTCGCTACAAATCTTGCCGATTTTAGTACTTTTGAAGCGACTGTAGCGCGAGAAATGGTAAAATTCCCAGCGTTAGCTTTTTACCAACTGTTGGTATCGACCGCTGGTAAATTATCGACCGCTGGTAAATTATCGACCGCTGGTAAATTATCGACCGCTGGTAAATTATCGACCGCTGGTAAATTATCGACCGTCGAGGTTCATGAGGTTTTCGGGTGTGCTCAGCTTCAGGATCATCGTTTCTTGACGCTTTTTACCATCCTAAGCTCAGTTCTTTATCGATAATGATTTTCTTTCTTCGAACACTTTTGTCCTCACTCAATTATTTCACTTTCTCTTCGAGCATTTGTAAACGTCGGGAAGAATTTGAGAAACAAGTTTTAGCCGCTTCCTCGTATATTCGCGCTTTCACGTATGGAGAGAAAATACTTATGCCTGCTTTTTCTCAATCGAGTTAAAAGTTTCTCCCGTGCATTGCCAATTGAATTTCTATCGATCGAGACCGTTCCGAGCTCGGAGTTCAACACGGCGCGGGGAAAACTCGATAAATCTTTCGGTTCTGTGAAGGTCAGTGCCATGCCATGCTGACCCTGTTCCCGTGAAGACGTTCCCGTCTTCTCATCCGGCCAACGCGAGTGTCGAGAGAACGTGAACTTTCCATTTCTCTGAACCTTAAGGGGACAAATAAATAAATCGATAGAAAGAGAGAGAGAAGCGGAACTTTCAATGAAGATGGGAATCGCGATACCAAAGAGATGAAAGTGACTCCCACAACTATCGTTTCTCCTAATTGCTATGGAATCGACCCCCCCCCCACCCCTCGACTCTTCAAGGCTATACTATTTATTATATTAATAAACAATGTCCGTATTAATCTTATCAAGCCCAATAATGTACGAAAATCAATAGATGTTAAACATTAAAAAAAATGTTTCTAAAAATATTTATTTAAACATTTATTCGATTCCTCGATCATGCAAATGCTCCAAAGTTAATGTATTGAGTTAATTTACAAATAATAATAATTCTTAAAAATGATAATTATTTTGTGAATAATCATTTAAAAAAGTGACAGGTTTCCGTAGAAGGAATCTGAGTTTAATATTTTTATTTGTCACTATTATTGTTGTTTATACTTTTAAATTGTTATTATTAATGTTATTGTAATTATCGTAAAATAATAATAACAATATTATATGGCAACAATATGATACATTATATCGTTGCCATATTTATACAAATTATAAAATAAATTAAACGAAAAAATAAAGATAATAAATTTTATTTAATAACGATGAAACACAAATAAAAATAAAAGCGTTTTTGTAAAATAAGTGTTATTGTTACTATGAAATATTCATTGCAAAAGAGAAAAAATTTTAAAAAATTATAAAATAAATTAAAGGCAAAGATAAATAAACTAAATTTTATTTGATGACCAAGAAATATGTATTATAAATAAAATCGTTTTTTTTTTATGATTCTCACGAAAGGAGAACGTGAGGTCACATCGAGAGCTCCAAGCTGATCGGGAATCCTTGCAGGCGGATGAAACAATAATTGTGGAGAAGCGTGTAAGGGCAATGGGTATCACGACGGAGACAAGTGGAATGCCAGGAATATCAAGACATATCTGTGGGCAAAGGTACGAAATGGTAGGATCGCGTATAAAAGTACGTGGTGGTGGCAGTATTACAAGGCTCGTGCGTTCAGCCACGGAAGGAGGAATCATCGTGACTTCGAGGTAAGAAGCAAAGAGAGAGAGAGTTTGAAAGTAGGCCTTTGGTCGTTCAGTCACTTGTCGACTGCGTCCTCGGACGATTGGATATCGACGATGGTGAGTTGCGATATTCCTATTTTTCATTTATCAATATTTTTTTCTCTTATCAGTATTAACGGATTCCCAATTAATTGGCATTTGGAACTGGCACTTGATTCAGGCTTGACCCAAACGAACCCAAACAAATTCATTTTGCAATTCAGGCAAAGCTGGAGTCTAATTGACACTCCAGTAAGTTTTGGAAGTTTGACAATTTGGATAAACGGTTTCTGGTTTATTTCGAGTGGTCCACAATGCCAGGTGTCTTGTTTGGGTTTGCTTGAGCTAACGGAATTTTAGGGGTCTTTTGTGGATTTCTGGCTATTAGGATGACATTTGTTTGGGTTTGATTGGGATTGAATAATAAACAGAACGCAAACAAACCTTCATTAAATTCTTCGAAAGGATTTCGTTTAGGTTTGTTTTGGGTTTCTGATGGATTCCAGTTTAGACGTTTGGTTTTGGGAAAGTTTTTTTCCTACTGGCTGGTCGATGTTTGGGTTTGCTTGAGCCAATTGGAATTCAGGGGCTTTCAAAGTGGATTTGTAGCTATTAGAATGACATTTGTTTGGGTTTGTTTGGGTTTGCTCGGGCTTGGATAATTTTTGTAGAAAATGTTGGGAAGGTTTCCGCCATTGACTTTGTTTGGGTTCGTTTGGGTCTAGTTGGTAAGCATCGCGAGTGCGGAGTTGGTGAAGAACGAGAACGTTGCGTTTGGCGATTGCACATGGAGTGTGCAATGAACCGGTGCGAGAAATTTTATTCTTTTATTTATTCTTTTTTTTTTCTTCGCGAATACCCATCGCGCGTGTGTCATTATATCGCGACGAGCGTAGTAGTTTCACGCGACTCGTGTACACGCATCGTCGTCGTTCAACTGGACTTTCTCGATCGCTCATACCGAACCAGGAATCCCGAGATAGTTGATGACCAGTCCTCGCTTTTTTTTACCCCCAACGAGTCACGTATGTCGTGCAAGAAATTGTGCAATTGTCAGCCGGAAATTGTCCGAGCAAAGTCGAAATGCTTTAAGTACGAATTTTCATGTTGAGAAATCTCTTCCTTCCAGTTTCGATTAAGTTTTTTTGATTTATTAAGAATTCGTTTTTTTGTAGGATTCGACCAGTTGTTTTTTGGGTAATTTCATTGATTGAAAGAATTTAAATTGATTTTTGAAGAATTTCATTAATTAAAAGGATTTCGTTGGATTTTTGAAGAATTTCATTCATCAAATAGTTTTATATGGATTTTTGAAGAATTCCATTGATTGAAAGGATTTAATTGCATTTTTCATCAGGTATATTTGATTGGAACCTTTTTATCAGATTTTAATTCTATAATTGCTTTTATTTGCAGTTAAATGATATTTATCATTAAAACCTCGTTTTTTTTCTTCCCATTGGTTTTAAATTAATAAATCAAAAATCATGATTTATTTACTTAATTCATGAATAGAACAAATTAATATCGAATTTTATTAATTTTTTACCAGCTGATATGTATTTCAATGTGTATATCTGTTTATGGAAATAATTTCGTGTATTGGAACAGCAAAACTTGAGGGGACCCGATTTTACGATGATCGAGGTCAGTTCTCGGCGTTTTTAATTCTGAACAGAATCTACTCGAGTGAGTTTGAAGTCCAATGTAGGAAAGGAAGAGAGGTCGAGCGAGCGAGGTTTGCGATCTTTCGAAATGGTTTTTTGAACCGTCATTTGGCACGCGAGAAAACTTCTTCGAAAGAACTTTGGACTTGTCACGAATGGATTCCTTGATTTCTTGGGTTTGTAATTTCTGTTTCAGAATTCGATGATTTGTCTGCTGATGGTTGTGGGAGTGGTTAATTGTTTGGAACAATTGCCAACGAGAGGAGAGATCGAGGCTTCGATAAATCGAACGATCGAAGAGGTCGAAAGAATGGTCAGGGAGGATCCGAGTTTACCGAGGTTGACGAGGAACCAGATTGTCGATATTTTGTTTAACATAACAACCGCTGATGTGAAAAATTATGAAGAGAGCGTGGAAAATACTAGAAAGGATTATCAACGAGCTCTGATGATCGTCCTGCCTTATAATTCGAACGACACTAGAGGTCAAAACTTCAAGGACCTCTACACGAAAGCTCCGATGACGAAAATCATCAAAGAGCCATTCGATGACCAAGAAACACCTTCAAAAGACCAGAATCAGACTTTTAAAGATTGGGACCAGATATTCAAAGATTGGAACCAGAAATCCAAAGAATGGGACCAGAACTCCAAAAACTGGGACCAGAAATCCAAAAACTGGTCCCAAAATATGCAAGACTCGAACCAGACTTCTCAGGAGTCAAAGACCGGAAATCAGGTATTGGATAGTCCTGAACGTTACAACAACCATCGAGAAACTTATTCGGATGTCCAGGGTGACACGTCATCACAAGAGAGTGTTCGTATCCACCTGAAAAAAAATAACAGCAAAGATCGAACGCCGGAAAAGTTTAGTCTCACTTTGGAGAACTTTGGGACTACTAAGAACGTTCAGTCTTTTGGAAAACCGATTTTGAACGATGTGCCGAGTGATCGTGATCCGATAAACGCCAATTCGGATTTGGAAATCGTTTATAGTACCGGCGTGACTCAGAGGCCAACCACAAAACTGGCGACCTCTACGGAAATTGGTTTTCGACCTACGATGCCAGGAGACAGATTGGAGAACGTTCTGACTTCGGACCAGTGGCGATACAATGCACCCCCATCATCAACGACCAGCAAACCGTTGATCAGTACTAAACGTCATCAATGGCCAACGAAAGCTCCCTTTTTGCCAACCATGATGGTGGAAATGGACGAAAAACCTTCGAAGAGTAACTTCCAAGTGCAAAAGGGCAAAATGTCTTCATCAAAGGCGCCATTTGATGACGAAGAGAAGAGAACACCGTCCCTCTACGTCACTCCAATGCCAACGACGAAGCCTAGAGTTTCAACAACTGGCAAAAAGCAACCGCAAACAGAAATGCCAATGAGGGAGGAAGTCCAGGATCTTCTGGCCTCCATTGGACTCCATCCTGGAACAGTAAAAGACAACGACGTTGGGACCAGCGACGTCCACGAAACGCTATTTGGAACGAATTTCCGGATCCCGGAATCGACCAATGTCATTGCAGAACCAACATCCGGATTGACTGCCATTGGAGACGTTTCTCCATCACTCATCAACCAAAACACTTTCGAGAAAACACCACAGGACGTCAAAAAAGGCGTTGAAAATCTCTCGCCGGATGTCCAGTTGTTGTTTCAACGCTTCGGTCTGCAGTCGTCATTGAAGGACCTAGCTTTTACCACCAAAAGGACACCAACGGAGAAACCACGAGTCCACACGACTAAAACCAGCTTTTGGAACAACTTCAAGCCACTTCCGGTATCGGAGGTCCGGGACGAAGGCATGAGAGAATTCCTGGCTAAATTTGGATTGGGAATTGAAGACAGCAGGAAGGAAAAATCGATGAATACCGAGATAAATCGACAACCATCGGTGATAGAAGCTGTTCCAACCGATATGAAACAAATTCTGGAGAACATCGGCTTGATAACGAAATCACGGAATAATCAAGAAATCTTGAAGGTCCAAACTACCCAAGCGCCGCAACTTCACATATTCAAACCCCACGAGACGGCGATAGACGATGAGCGACAACGAGCCAAAATCAACGAACTTCTCGACACCGTTAAACTCGTTCAAGATGGCAGAGCCGACGTCACCGCTGTACAGAAAGTCATCAAGGAACTTTTGTCATCAACGAGGTCCCTCAACAATGGTCCGGATCCTCTGAGCCTCGAAGAAATACTCAGACTCTACAACAACGACTTGAAAAACGAGATAAAACGTCAGCAGGACTCGAAAGATTTGCCTTCGGTGGCCGTCAGCGGTATTAAGAGATTAGCCATTTATGCACTGGGAACTACGGATTTGTGGGTTGGGAGAATCATCAATGGGCTAACGAGGATTGAAAATGGGCTAATGAGGATTCAAAATGTGCTAACCGATTTTACTAATCGATTGAGGATTTCAGAGAGTCGTTCAACGACTGGCTTTGAATCCAGCTGATCAACGTCCTTCAACATTCCTCATCATTTCGAGTCGTCATCATCGTGGCTATTAAGAACTCCTAATAGCTAATCGGACTAACTATCCAAACCATGGCTTCCTTAATACAATCAAGTCTGAAATGGGACCCGTTGGGTCCCGTTTGTCCCCATTGGGTCTCATTGGGTCCCATTTTAGCACCAGCTCCAGCTAACCATCCCAAAGTCGTTGCGCAACTTATTTTCCGATGTGTTTTGCTACTTACGTGGAAAATACTTTCACTCTCGTATCAGCCCTTCCGTTCGAAAGGAGAAAAGATAAAAAAGTATTTCCAGATCGCGTGCGTTCCGGTGCATGATCACCTTCACTGATTCAAACACTAAGGACTAAGTAAAAGTGTCAAACTCCTTTTTTTTTCAATTGACAGATACCGGAAGTACCGCGAAACCGGAAATTGAAACTTCATCGACGACAATGCCAGTCGTCGAACCTTCCGGTGCCTCATCAGACGCTGCCTCAGCCTCCGTCAACTCCACTCAATCCAAAGAATCTGCCAGCCTTTTGGTAACTTTACCAACCGAAATTGCCAATTTGGAATCATTGGAAGATTCTTTCGGAGGGACTACCTCAACGCCTGATACTGCTCTACCCACACCCAGAAAAACTGGACTCTACTTCCTCGTCGATTGGAACTCTTTCCTCGAAGTTGGCGAGGACGAAAAGGACAAGGTCAACTTGAGGTTTCAACCCAAGGTCGGCGACAGAACGAGGTTTATTCCGGTCACCGTACCTTGAGGATCCTCAAGGGACTCTCCGTATAAGAATACCATTGGATAGTCACTTTTAACTAACCCAAACAAACCCAAACGAATCTTCGAAGCACGAAAGGAAAAACTCTTTTTCTACTTTAATAATATTTAATATAATAATAATATGATATTTAATATAATAGGTGTATAATTAAAGTCGTTTTTTTTAGAAATTCGGGAATATGAGAAAAGTTGTGTCACGAATCAAACGCGCACAGTTACACGTACGTCGTTTTTTTTCTTCAGCTTTACGTACTTTTGGAAGTTCGGAAAAAGGCATTTTTTCGGATTTTTTTTTGAGAATACTGATGAAGGTATGAAAGTGAAACTTGGCTGGTTTGTGGCCCATATCTGAGGGTACTTTAATCTATTTTTGTTTTAAAAAAAATACAAAATGGCGGCCTAGAGACTGGCAGAATGAAAACACCTTTTTTTGTAACCACATTAATTTTTCTATTGAATTATCCACGATTTTTACAAAATATTAATTTTGCATATTTTGATACCATCTTGAATCCAAATTTATATTTTCGACTGTTAAAACAAAAAGTTGGTTTACAGAAATTGTAATTGTCAATCGATCGTAATAATCGTAGTTACTTCATTGAACAAAAATGTAAATTAATTTGTTATAAAACTAAAAATCCATTTTCATATTTATTGTATTATAAATATTATCGAAACAAAAAATTACAAAAACTATTTTTTTCGAAAATGCAAACGAACGTACATTTCAAAAATTTGTTAAATATTTTTTCTAGGAAAATTATGAAAAGCTCCTGAAAGATTAAGGGTGATCGAAGTGTCGTTGAAAAGTCCAAGAGTTTGTGCCACGTTGATTAATGAAAATTTTATTTATAATTTTGTACGATCACTCGAGAACGAATGAGAAATAAATTTGGTCCGCAGTGAATCGCCAAAATAATGATGATAGTAATAATAATAATAATCGCGATCATTTACCTCTCTCCCGTTAATCCCTGATGACAAATATTTTCTTCGAATGGAAAGTCGTGACGAAAATCAAGGAAAATTTCATCACAGTCCAAATCGTGTCTTCGTCCAACATGGAGTCTCGTTTGTTCGTCCTGTTTAATTTATTGCTATTGATTTTCGTTGTTTTTCCGGCTCGTGGTTATTCATCGGATATCGAAAAAGTCTCTCGAAAGCTCGATGATTTTCTCGTTGGTGTCGAAGTGCCCGAAAAATCGATTGACGATTTTGACAGCGCTGTGGAATTTTGGCAGCCTTACGAATTTGGCACAGGGGTTGGAAATCGCGATGGTAATTTTAAACCACTAAAAAGATTCTGATATATGAATAATTATTAATTAGAGAGATAGATAATAATTCATAATTATTAAAATATAAAACTTTAATGAAATATTTTTTATGAATATATAATTATAATAAATAACTTTATTAGATAAACAATAACTAATAAAAGAATAGATTTATCTTATCAATAATTATATTAAACGAATGATATTTAATAATTGAATTATTAATAGATAATTATTTAATGTAAATATTTCTTATTAATTATTCGATCATCCAATCATTATATAAATAATTAATAAATATTTGAATCATCTGAGGAATAAGAATAATTAGATATATGAATAATTAATTGCTAAAATTTAACAATCATTGCAGAGCTCACGATAAAAAATATCACGACCAAAATCGACCCACGATTGATCAATGAGATCGACAATTATCAATTCATCGAAGCAAACAAAAATTATTACCTGGCTGGTTCGCGAGATCGCCAATTTTATTTCTACAAATTCGATTGGTCCCTGGAACGTACGATTTTTCGTCTCGACGTAAACGTCACCAGTGAAATTCAAAGTTTCAAGCTCCTCGTCGTGCCAAATGTTTATTTGTTGGGACCGGAAGTCGAGTCGACTATTCTCGTGATAATATGTGTCGAGTCCCCACCCGGAACTGATATGCTCTGGTATAGATTTGATGGGGAGGAGCTCGTTTATCGAGATTCCTGGCCCATACGAAATCGCGTTCAGAGTTTGCAATTTTTTCATCACAAAGGACAAAACCGTTTGTTGATACTGAGAGAGGAACCTCGCGAGGTGGAAAACACATTCAGCCCCATTGATATTTATGGCTTTGATCTTGAGGAGGAGAAATTAAATTTGTGGTGGGTAATTATTCCCATTTATGTAAATAATTATTTAAACAAGCTCATCCTCTTAAAGATTGTGTATTAAGTGATTTGTTTATTTATTTACATTTTTAATTATTTTTATATATTTATTTTGTATATTTTCATTAATTCATTAATTTCTTAATTTTTAAATTTATTTATTTATCAAAATTGCCCAGGCTGACGCGAAGATTAAACGTACCAAAAACGTTGGACATCCTAGTGTGTCCGTCTTACGAGAACACAATAGTGGCTCTTCGTCGTAAAAACGTTGTTGCCATTTACGAGTTCGAGATCGATGAAAACAAAGAGGATCTCTTCATCGAGAATCAAAACGTCACATCCAATCATTTGAAAAATACGATTTGCTTTGAAACCGGCCACGTGCGTTATCTCGTCACTTCCGGGCCCGAGGCAGCCCTCTTTGATTTTTTCGTCAGTGAATTTCAACACGACTCATACTCGGAGCCCGTTTTCAATGGTAAATCAAATTATAATCAAATTATTCGAAACCCATTCCTCAAAGTCACTTTTCAATATTTTGAAAATACATTTGTTTTTTCAGAAAATATGATTTCGAAAATTTCTTTTTACAAATTTTTTCTTTTTTCTTTTTCTCAAAATATTGTTTGAAATATATTTTCGAAAATATATTTCATATATACGTTTTGAATGTATTCATCATATATTTATATTATATAAATATTTTTATATTTAATACATTTATTAAACACATCTTTTTTTTATTCTATTTTTTTTATCGAAGAATTCGGTGAAACAGTTTGGATCCAAAGCCTGCTGATCGACAATTACAGACAAGAGTCCATATTGCTCGTTCAATTGAAAAATTCGAGTGTCATAATTCTCGCATGGAAAGGTCAAGGGTTCGAAAAAATTTTGCTTCCCAATCGCGAGCTCGAAAACATCGATCTCTCGTCAATCACGGTTGTACCCAAATACGGTTTCATTAATGGAAATAAATTTGTAAGCATTCAGACGAGCCTGGTTGACAAAGAGAGACCTGTCAGATACGAGGTGGAAAAATTAATGCGTACTAGGTCTGGTCTTGGAGTGAGTTTCGTATTTTCCATACTAATTAATAATATATTTAACAAATTCGTAATAACGTATATTCGTAAAATATATCAATGATGTTTATAATTGATATTATATTTTATATTGAATTTATATATAAGTTATATTTTTTTTATATTGTTTTGTATATAATTTGTTTATATAATTTTTTTCGTTTCTTTCAGGAAATCGTTCGGAAGCAAAAATTGATAATGGAGGAGACGGAGTCTCGCTTGAACCGGAGTTATTTCGCGAATCCGTGGGTGACTGGTTTTTGGAATTTCTCGAAAATCGAAACGGACAATTTGACGATCGGTAACGGATCGATCGTTGAGAAATTTTCCTTAGGCTCTAGAGAGACGAGTTTTGACGATTTTTCTTCCGATCAAAACGCGACGATCGACAAGTTGAACGATCTCGAATCCAAAATTTCCGAGATCGGGAAAAATTTTGAAAAATCGGTACCGATCGGTACACCGGAAGTTCAGGTAAATGGCGATTTATTTATCGACGGAAATCTCAACGTTCTCGGGACGATGCGAGTCCAGAATTTGTCGTTCGAACGCTTGAACGGTTTTTCACGGGACGAGATTTTACGTGATTTCTCCAATTACAACGACGAGCTCGTGATCGACGGTAAAAAGACTTTCGAATCAATCGAAGCTGAATATTTCAACGTTATTTATGTGAACCATGTTCCCATCGAGGAAATCAAGTTCGATCGTGAAAAACGCGATTACGCGAAAGTTGATTTTTCAAAATTGACGAAATTGAAAATCGAGGGACATTTGAACTTTACCCGAGTCAACGGAACGGATTGGAATGATTTTTTGGGTCGAGTCATTCTTAAAAGTCAATCTTCGAATGTTCCAGGCATCACGATCGTTCAAGGGGTGAGTAGATTTTTTAAACGTAAAAACAACAATAACAAATACATTTTACAATCCATTACATATAAACGACAATATTCAATTATATTAATATTAATAAGTTTTCATATTATCATTAGCAACAGTTATTAATATTGTTGTCGTTATTATTATTAATAAACGATGTCAATAGAATAAAACTAAATATTCTCATTTATACTACTACTAATAATAATATTAATTATTATTATTATTATTATTTCATGACTTCCTGCATGAAATCAATTTAAAGGATTTCATAGCTGAAAATGTGGAAATTGAGCGCTTCAACGGTCAGGACTACCCGGAAGGATATATAATGGCAGAGAATCGAGATCCTGTAATGATGATCGGTAAAAAAAAATTCGAAACCCTGATTCTCAAAAATATCGATACTGATTCGTTAAAAACGATAAACGGTTTGTCGATAAACGAATACGTGATTTCAAACGGCGATAGGGTTCTCGAGGACGAAGCGATTTTCGAAAATTTGAAAGTAACCGAAAATTTGAGAGTGAGTTTGTTTGCCGATCGAAAAATTGACGTGAAACATTTTTTCTGAATTTTTATTTTTTTCGTGGTTTTAATAATTTTTTTTATTTTTGTCGTCAAGATCGATGGAAAAGTGACTGGTTTGACGGAGGATTACAGAGCATCGCGACTCACGTTGAAAGAAACGAAAAAAATAACCGGTGACGCGGTGATCGAGAATTTGACGGTGATCGGTAAGTTCTCCGTCGATAAACCGTTGATCGGTACGAACTGGACGGAACTCGACGATCTCGTGATGATCGACGATCACGAAGTCGAGATCACCGGAAGAAAAGTGTTTTTGGAACGAGTCGAAATCAACGGGGAACTCACGATCGGCAAGAGACTCGTAAATGGACGCTCGATCGACGATTTCGTCACTTTGGATACCGATCAAGAGTTACCGAGTGAGCAAATCATATATGGATCTCTCTTTTTCATTTTATGTTTTGTTTATTGTCTTCGTTTCGATCGTTGTATATTCGCCGATCGTAATTTATATTTTTCTTACCGATTTCAATAGCCGATTTGACAGAAATAATCGTAAACATCAGTTTTTTGGGTTCTTATTTTTTTGGGGGTTTTTTGAATTTTTTTCTCTTCTATTTTGATTCTTTTGATTAAGTTCTCATTTTTTTGGTGCGCATTCCTTTTTTTGTTTGGGTTTTTTTTTATCGTTTAGTTTTGATAGCTATAAAATTACCGATCGTCAAGTTTTTTTCACCGATCTCGATTCTAGATTTGACCAAAATATCCGGAAACGTGAATTTCGGTCATGTGACTCGGGAAGACGTTAAGGACATGAAGAGGGTGCTTACCGATCGTCAGAATAAATCGAACGGTTGTTTAGAGAAAGCACTGGTATTTAGGATGTCGCCGATTGTCGATCGGCTCTTCTTCGAGATCGTTAACGACAACGTGACCTCTTTGGAATTCATGGCCGCGACGAATCGAAGTTTCGCTAACGTGATTTTCCAAAATTTGGAAGTATCGAATTTGGGTGGTGGCGAGTATTCGCCGATTCGCGTAAACGGCGATAATCTTGCCGATTTTTCGAGATCGGTAATTTCTCGAACACGGCCCCAAGTGATTACGGGAAATTACGAGATCGGCGAGTTGCGAACGGATCTATTGAGGGCTCGTACGTTCAACGATTTTTCGGCCGATCGGCTGGAAGAGCTCAGAACTTCCCTAGAGAATTATTACGATCGTATCGCGACCGGAAGTGCGCCGATCGAACAATTGACAATCGAGGGCAACGTCGAAACGACGACGATCAACGGCCAACCGTTGAAAGACTTTTTCGATCTCGATTCGATGGGGCCGATAACGATTTTTACCGATCTTTACGTGAAGAACTTGACGATCGACGGTCGCGTCAACGGAATCAACTTCGCGAGCTTCGTCAAAGATTCCGTTATGAAAAACGATCGACATATAGTTGTCAAGGGCAAGAAAACCTTTGGCAAAGTCATCTGCGAGACACTCAACGCTTCCAGAATCAATGAGAAATCGGTTGATGATATTTTCGATCCGGACAAGCATCAAGTACTCACCGGCTCGATTTACGTTCGAGGTAATTTTCTCACAATGATATTCGATTCTAGCGATAGTTTTGGAAATATCGAACCCAAACAGACCCAAACAACCTTAAAAGAATCCGAACGGAATCAAAGGACATAAACAAAATCATCAAATGAAAAGGCAAAATTCGATATCTTCAAAATATCGTTAAAAAAAAACACAGTATGCAATAAGGCACTTTTGGAAAATAATTTTCATTTCCAAAGCACTTTATTCCATACGTGTTGTCTTAATTGTATTATTTAATTACTATTGTCCTTAATTATTAATTAATTTTTATTTCTTTTTATTTTATGTGTTTAATTATTTTTATAATAATAATAACAATTGTTCTTCCGAAGGAACTGTGAAAGTTCTCGATCGTTTCGAGACGGATGTAAAAATCGGTAAAATTTCGTGGCCGGAGTTGAGCCTGAGATCTCGTTATCTGGGAAACGATACCTACTCCCTGATCGGTAACGTAACATTCGTCAACGCAACGGTCGAAGTCGAGAATCTCTATCTAACCGATTTAATACAAGGATTCAACCTTACCGATTTTCCACGATCGTTCGTGCGAAAAATTAACGAGAATTTGACGATCGAAACCCCGATCGTTTTCAAAGATCCGGTCACGATCGATTCGACGCTCACGATTACCGATACTTTTAACGATCTCGACCTTAAGCACTTTTACGAGCACGCGGTACTCGTAGATCGTCCGCTGAATGTGAAATCGAAAATTCGATTCGCGAGAAGCATCCTGATCGAAAAAGATCTGCTGGTGGACAAAGAGCTCGAGGCGACAAAAATCGGCGGCGTCGATCTTAAGGAGCTTCACGAGAGCGCCCTCTTCGCCGATCGGCCAACTTCCTTTCTAGGTATTTTTCTTAACTAAAAACTGTTTTTGATAATTTTTAGAGAATTATAGAAAAAAATAGATCGGTATGGGATCGATAATAATTTTGAAATAGTTTAAAAGTCAACGAATAAAATATGTTGCTTTTCGCTTTTCCCCTTAAGGATCCGTCAGTATCGATAATGTAGTTTTCGATTCGGATATCGAGGTCGAAAATCTGAACGGTATCGATTTGAGGTCCGTGGTAACACTCGAGGGTGAGCAAACCTTCGACGGTACTCTTAACTGTGATAACATCACCGTGGGCAAGTTGGATGTCTTTGGGACAGTCAATGGGCACAGTTTGAACGATCTCTACAAGAATACTCTCATGGTAAGTTACCGACGGAGCATAACGGAAATCCGCCGATAAAGTAGAAAAACGTCTATAGAAAAACCACTCATTAAGATCACGATAGAACGATATGAAAAAAATAACATAAAATTGAAAACTAAGAAAATAAATCTTTCTAGCTCACCGGAGATCAAGATATATCTCGCCACGTAGTCTTTCTTGGAAACGTTCATGTTCGCAATGATTTTAATGCGGTCCTCATCAATGGGATTGAACCGAAAAGAATGATATCTCTCGACGACAACGATACCCTGATCGGTAACTTATCCGCCGAGCTAATCTACCGATTTTTCCTCCTCTTTCCCTCTCTTCGTCAAATGTTTCATTATTAATACGATTAATAATATTAATATTAATTCTACAACAGGTAACTTTATTTTCGAGGAACCGATAATTCTTCGTGGTAATTTGAGTACAAAAGGGCCAATCAATGGTGTCGATCTGATGATGTGGGAAGCTACGGTCGTCACGAAAAACTTTCCTATCAGACAAATCGTGAAAGGTGCGTGGACCGTTCGTGGAAACGTTCATTTTGAAAAAAGTATTTATGGCAGCGATATGTTGAACGGTGTCAATGTTACGGAGCTTGCGAACGATTTGTACAGACGCGACATGGAAATGGTATTCAAGATGGAGGGTCTTAAGGTACTTGGGCTTAGATAATAAAAGGGTACTTAAGTCTGTAAACAGTACTCACCCAAGTACAGTTCTTGAGTACTTAAATACCTGCCCATTATTAAAATTGTTGTTATTATGGACATGAAAATATTTTTAGCTCGAAAATATTATTTTTTATCTGCATTTTCAAATTTTTGTTGTTTAGAAAAATCTGCAAAGTTTTTGTCAGGATTTGCGCGTTCTCAAAAATGTTGCCGACAAGCAAATCTACCGATACGAATTTTTCGATTACCTCCAAATAATGAATTTTGACGAACGTATCACGAGCCTTCATCACTACGAGCTGGAAAATCTTGATTACTTGTTGATCAGTTTTGAAAGTTGCCATTTGGACGTTTTCATCTTTACCGGCGAGGAATTTACGAAAGTGACGAGTTTACCGATGATCGGTAATATAGATCGTTGGTACTCGCTGAGCTACGAGGGAGAATCGTATTTTGTCACAGTCGGCAAGAAAGCGTGCGGGAAAAGCGCGGGAAATTTATGGAAAATCAACGGCGATCGGTTTATCGTGAGCAGGATTAAAGAATTTTTTTATTATATTTTATTTTCATGGTTGAAAATAATAACAATAATTTTTATTTTGCGGCTCATAATTTTTTCGTAGCACGTCGAGGATCTTGGAAACGTCACAGATGTGAAAAAAATTAAGGGGGATGAATTTTTAACGATTATCGGCGATAAAATCGTTCGAAGATCGGTACCAAAAATTCTTCAGAAATCGTTAAGCGCGCCGGCCTTGCTTACGATCGGGAATGAAAATTACAAATTCGTGGCAGGGAGCAGGGAATTATTGGTGGTGAATCGTGACACGATCGTCGAGCTCGATTTCACGAACGTCATGAAAAATCGAACAATCGGCAATGTCTTAGGCACCGGTGACATTTACCGATTTCTCCTAGGTATTTACGAACGCGAAGTTTTCTTCTCTTACGATCGCAGGGTCAGCGAGGATTATCTCTTCGTAAGTACATTTGTCTTTTATTATGGAATTCATTACAAATTATCGTGTCTCCTCATTATTATTTTTTTCATTTACTTTTTTATTGTTATTAAATATTATGTTGGTTTTTCCAAAATTACTATATTGTCCTGTCATTTATCAGTTATATAATTAACTTATGGTCACATTATTGAATTAAATACGACATTCATTATCTTATCAAACATGAAAATTATTAATAATTTTTCTTGTTGATATACAATTATTAATTAATTTTTTTCTCAAATCATACTTAATCGGGCCTCCAGATTTCGGAAAATTTACGGCAGCCCAAAATTCTTCAGACGATAAAAACCCAAAATCCTTCGTCATTTATCGTTCTCGATTTCGACGGACTCGTCGAAAATTTATTAATTTTCATCGAAGATCACCGATTTCTTCAAATTTACGAATATCGAGGTAATAAAAAAATATAAATTGGGAAACGTGCTCGGGCTGAGAAAAAATCAAAATATATCGATTACTTTTTTCTATTTCAGGTATCGAAGGCTTCGTGTTCAGGGAGACCTTAAGAATGAAAGCCGAAAGAATATTCGGATTTAAGTTCCGAAGGTATTCGAGATTCGCGAAAAAACACTGCATAGCCGCGATTCAGGAAAATCGATTGGTATTGATGGAAGCTAAAATGCAAGGTGAAAAATTGGACATGGAAAATATGAACTGTGATTAATTAAAATTAAATTGCTTTTATTTATAAAATTAATTAAAAAAACTTAGCAATTTATATTTGTAAAAAAATGTACAATAATAATGTATAATAATCGATCGATGAATATAATAAAATAAATGATATAATTAATAGCTATAAAATAGGATCAAATAAAAATTGAGCTAATAAATTAATTCGTCAATCAGTAATTAACTTTTCAACTTTTGAAATCAATTTATATCGATTAAAAAGATAAAATGATCAGTCATGGAGGAAAAGTGATTTAAAAACAGAAAGTTAGAGACACTTGTTTATTCATTAAAAAAAATAAAAAAAGCGTTACTATTTTTACATTAATTGCGCTTATTATTCGTCTTTGCCCATCGATTACATAACGATTCTATTGGACGACTTATAATTAGATCAGTCGATAAATTAATTAATTGATTAATTATTGATTAATTCATCGCACCAAAAATAAAGATAAGGAAACACTGAAGCAAAAAATCGTGGCAAATTCAATACGTTCCACCTCCCCGTTTGGCCCGATAGAAAGCCAATA
Organism: Ophioninae sp. B BG-2022a; assembly: GCA_030522765.1. Lineage (NCBI taxonomy): Eukaryota > Metazoa > Arthropoda > Insecta > Hymenoptera > Ichneumonidae > Ophioninae sp. B BG-2022a. The sequence goes on along the minus strand of JAPYZJ010001414.1, from coordinate 10,774 downwards.
TTTCTTCATCGATTTCTGGATCCCCGGTCAGTGGCAATTTTCCACAATTTTTCTCAATCGCATCGACCTTATTATTGTCAATTATCTCGACCATTTCGGGTCTCGTATCGCCGAGGGAATTTTTCTCGATGCACAGGATGTTTCTCAAGATGCTTGGGGTTTTGAAACCACCACTTTTTGGAGTCTCCAGTTTTGAATTTACTCGAAAAGAGTCTGGCTCATTTAATTGACGAGTGCACGAAGTTCTGATCATCTTCATCACGTTCCGAGGAAATCCTGGACTCTTTTCTCTCCAAGAATTTTTTCCTGGTGATTTTTCTTCTTCTGACCAGTTTTCAAATTTTTCATAATTTTTTTTAGTCGTTTCTTGGATAGCACTTTTTGGGTTTACGATTTCTTCGATGATTTTTGCCTTCTCTTCACTGGAGGATTTTTCTCCTCCTGATTTTTCTCCTCCTGGAAACTTTTCGAATTTTTTATTATTTTTTCCAGTTGTTTTTTGGATAGTACTTTTTGGATTTTCGATTTTATCGATCGTTTCTGAGATCTTTCCTCTCGAGGAATTTTTTCCTAGTGATTTTTCCTCTCCTGACCAGTTTACGAATTTTTCTTCATTTTTTCTTGTCGTTTTTTGGGAAGCACTTTTTGGATTTTCGATTTTAACGATCGGTTCAGGAATTCTTTCACTGGAGGAATATTTTCCTGTTGATTTTTCCTCTCCTAAACAGTTTTCGAATTTTTCTTCATTTTTTCTACTCGTTTCTTGGCTAGCACTTTTTGAATTTTCGATTTCATCGATTTTTTCTGGGATCGATGAAGTTTTATTTTTTTCAATCGGTGATGTATTTTGATCGATGAACAAACCAGAAAAATTCTCATCCTCCTGCTCGAAATCGTCTTCGAATTTCAGGTGAGGAATTTCTGGAATTTGGATTTTTGGGCTCTCAATTTTCTGTCTCGATCGGTCTCGTGGACTTTTGCGTGATTTTGATATCAGTGAATTGATAGATTCTCTTTGGGCTTTTCCTCTTCTCGGTGAAGATGATGAAAGAATTTTTCTCGGCGAATTGCGAGTACTGGGTACTTGAGTGGCTTTTTGTTCTCGTGAGATATCGTTGCTTAGGGATGATGTTCCACTCTCAAAATTTCTTTTTTCTCTGAGAGCCCTGGGTCGGTTTAGTATATCCAGGAGACGAGCTTCCCAATTTTCAAGGATTGTCAATGTAAGTCAATTTTTTTTACCTCATATTTATTTAATTTGTTTCTTCGATAATAAATATCACTAAATACCAACAAGCCCGAACTAAAGTATAATTTAACAATTTATATCAATTATTCAATAACTATATGTATTGAATAATTGATTATGTAATTTTTGTTACGTTCATAAATTCAATTTATTTTAATCATAGATAAATATGAACTTGATCTAATAAAATTATTAATTATTTCAATTATACCGATTAAACTTATTATTAGAAAATTACGTGTGCGATTTATCATAAAAATTTCATTTTTTTAAGGATACAAATTTCCTGGTCTCTCTGGAGGACCAAATTTTTATAATACTCGGTGCTTCCTTCGTCCAAATTCGATGTGAAAACTTCGTGAAAACTTCGTTTCTTCAGATCCTCAATTTGTTCGCGAAGTTTCGCGTTTTCCATTTTCAACAATTTATTTTCGCTCCTCGCGTCCATTTTGAAAGACAACTTGACATCGTTTCTGACGAGGGCAACTCTTTGGGCGAATCTACAAGTGGATATCGTTTCCTAGTCGATTACGAAAAAGGAAGAAATAAAATTTCGTTAAAAAATACTCTCACGCAAGATTGTTTTTATTTTTTCTTTATTTTTCAATTTTTTGAAGCCTAAAAAATCGAGGGTAATTTTGGAAACCTCGAGATTGAAATTTGATACGCTGAGATTTGCGAGCATCGTCGTTAAACAATTTCCACCCAGGCTGTCACGTAGAATCGACGTTAAAAGGGAATTTCTGTAGGGCACGTGACTGACGTTTTCCTGGCTCAGGGAGACTATAACTTGTTCCAGAAAATGAAGACTCAAATTTATGTACTTTGCCTCGGTCAGAACAGTCCCTTGAATCCCACATTTGTATACTCTCTCGGATCTGGAGATTAAAAAATAAAAAATAATAATATTTAGAAATTTTCAATTCTCCATAAAAAAAAATACGTTTATAAATGTCTTATTTTTATCAAAATGTAATTGGTTAATTTTTTCATTACAGCTCGAATAGAATTTAATTTTTAAATGAATCAGTCGTGTTTTTCGAAGTATTTAACGATTTTTTCATGGCAATTTTCGGTTTTGGGGGAATGAATGGTTGATTCGCGCTCAGGGGATAAAATTACATCAAAATGGACCAATAAAAAAAATATTAAAAATACAAATTTTTTTTAGAATTTGGGGCAAAAAAAGTTTTTTCACTCAATCATCGATAACTTTTTTCCTTTTAAGATTTGGAACTCCACTCTGTGCTCAATCTCTTCATTATGATTTTTTCTTTAAAATGCTTTTTTAATCATTTAAATCCGATGATTTTTCGATTTTTGACAGAATTTCAAAGTTGGATCATCGATTTTTGCCAATTTTTCCATACATACCCCTTTGCCTCTTTTTTCGCGATTTTTCAAGTGGACTTTCCGGTAAAACTACGAGAGCTATCGATATGAATCCAACGCCATTATTTAAGTTAGGCAAAAATCTTTTTAAATCACCCCAATTAAATCTTGATAGCACAGAAGAGGATCCCTCTCTACGACTCTGAAATCTCGTGATTTTTGAGATTCCGGAAAAGTGGCCGGGGAAGACGAAAAATTTTTTTTTCCGTTTTAAAAGTCTTAAGAGGGTCTATTTAATCGTAAATTTTCCGCTGATTACGAATATGCCCGAGTTTTTGCCGAAAGTACAAAATTAGACTGGGAAAAGTCTAATTTTATTAAAATATTTATTGAACAAATTTTCTTTGATGGTAAAAAAAAGAATTAAACAAATGTTCGTCTTGAGTTTTCGATAAATCGACTCACCCAGCGAGATCAACGAGATGCATTTTCGCATTGGTGTACCGATCAGCCCCAAACTTTTTCACCGATACTACGATAGTGAATATGCAATGAGACCTCGAGGATCGAGGGTTCATAGGAGTCTCGGAAATAGCCCTGATATAATTGTCAATTAATTAATACAGTTAATTACCTTTAATTATGATTCCGATATTATTATTTCAGAATTATAATTACATTTGTAATCAATAATTATTTCTTTTATAAATAATCATTTTTATTATATTCTAATAAAATTATATGATATTTTTATTATAATTATATTAACTTTAATATAATTCGATACACTTTTCTAATCGATTTATTAATTTTAATAAACCTTCGATAACTTGCCTATAATTATCACCTTCGATCAAAAACCGAATGGCTTCATTTTCATTATTGACGACTCTGAAGCTGAGATTCTTAAGATGGATCGTGCCATTCTCGTCCTCTTGGATCGTTACGCGTCTGCGTGATGAAAAAAAATTGATCGATTTGAACACCAAAAAAAAAAAGAAAATTAATCGATTAATTAATGATTAATAATATTTTCTTGTTTTACTAAATTAAATGATTAAGGAACTTACTAAATGAAAATTAAAAAAAACTTTTCACCGGTAAGAGCATTCAAACTTACGGTAGATCCTCGAATGTTGACGCTGCCTCTCGTTCCTTTCGTTCCAGCAATAGGTCGTAGCCATTCTCGTTGTAGATCTCCAAATAGGCGATTTCCACCGAGTACAAATTTTCGGGGTTCTCAAAAAAAAAAAATAAAAGAAATAAAAAGGCATTTAAACAATAAGGAAAAAATAAGTAAATAAAAAAGAGCACATAAAAAATGAGGAACAAAATGAATAGTTCTTTCATTAATTAAAATCATGTGGAAAATAGGGTAAAAATTATCAGTGGAATTTCATTCGAAATAATTTTTTAAATAAAATTTTTCCATTTTTCAACTAGAAAAATATTTTCCATTTTTTTTAATTGACAGATGTTTTCCATTTTTCAAATTGACAAATGTTTTTCATTTGTTCAAATAAAAATAGGTTTTTAATTAATTTTAATGAAAAAGCCTTTTCCAATGTGCTTATAATAGTGCATGAAAATGCTCCTGAATGAAATAATAACGCAATAAATTTCGACTTATATGGATTTGTGCAATGTAGAAACCTGTCGGACAGTGTCGAAAATATACTGCAAAGTACGAGGTATAATTCCACGCTCCACGTGAATTCCAGGTTCCCCGCTGATCGTGTACGTTTTGCCACTTCCGGTCTGAGAATTTTCGCTTTTGTCACTTTCCCATTTTTCCCCCTCTCCCTTATTAATTTTCTTTCTACTCCTTATTTTCCTTATGAAAATTTGATCGCGTATCTTTCACCTGTCCATAAGCGAATATCGTCGCGTTGTATCCATCGAAGACGCTGAGAAATTTCGATCAATCAATCAATATTATTAACGAGAACATTTTTTAAACATTTAATAAATAATGTAGATTTATTCAATCAGCAATTATCATAATGATTGATAAACACAAATTAAAATTATAATTGATAATAATAATAATTATTATAAATCACTTGATTTGTGATATTGACGTTGTATTAATTAAAAATAAGTGTTCAGTGAACTAGTCAATAAAAATGATTGAACATGTCATCGAGAATATTCGATCCATCGTTCGGTAAATATTTTAATTATTTTTATCTTCGAACCTGTCAACGACTGGACGTCCAACGTTCTCGAAAATGTCATCCTGTCGTACGTCATGTCCGAAGATTTTATAGAAACTGAAAAAAAAAAGAGGAATATGAATCGACGATACTTAAACGCAATTAAAAAAAGATTGTTGCTTAAATTTAACAAAAAAAGAAAGAAAAAACATAAATAATTGAATGTACAAAAAACAATCGGAAGAAATATCGTCACTTAAAATTATAAAAAAATTAATAAATAAAAATAAAAAAGGAGATATCATTATCGTTAGGTAAATTTATTTAAAAAAGAGAAAAATGATGACGAGTATTTAATCAAAAAGGAAAAAATAGGTTTACGAGAGTTCGACAAAAAAAAAACCGTTATGAAAATACTTTTTGGCCTTTCCAATGACAAAACGAGGCTTACGAAAAATTCCAGGTCTCGGGACGATTATCGACGTACTCCGACGTTTTATGAGGAGCGCTAAGTACGAGAAAGTCTTCGTCGGTGTTTTTCTTTGGTCTTCGATGTATCTTGTATTTCTACCTCGAGAGAGATATGGAGAGAGAGAGAGAGAGGGAGAGAGAGATAAAAGTGGATTCAGACACGATTATTATTTCAATACAGTTTAATTAATTAATTTTTTATGTCGTCTCCCGCGCACCACGAATTTTCACGATTTCTTTCGGGACGCCGCAGGGCGGGGGCGGTCACTTTCACCGCACGATTCTTACCGCCATTCCCCTACGGCTTTTTTCGGGTTTCACTCTCGCGAACACGGTTATGGCGTTTTTCACCATAATTATGCGGCTTCCTTCATCCGCACGACCACCAACGCGATCTATCGTTGGCCAAAAGGAAATTGAAGATAAACAAAAAAACATCGCTCGTCGTGCGTTTATGAAAGTGCAAATAATCACTCTTCTTTGAATTTCGATGAATTTTCAATCAAGCTGACAATGTTTTATAAAAATATCCATAAAAAGAAAAAAGAAAAATCTACGTGAAATTCATTATTTAATTTATAATTAATAAAAAGAAACTTTTCGTTTTACGTAAATAGATATATTCCAGTTTTTTTATTCTTCGTGAGGAAAAAATTATAATTATTTATTTTTAGTAAAAAGTAACGAGTTGACAATTTTGTAATTTTGTTTGACAATTTGATAATTTTTTGTTGACACAGTTAGTTAAAAGAATAGGTCACTTTTGAAATTTCTCGGGCTACGTATACTCGACTTTCGATTTTTCTTTGTTAGATTGATACAGGTGTGCCTAACTCATGTTGACGTTTTCAGCCATACTCGATATCAAGGTTGTTTTTGATAGATATTGAGGTTAGACGTATTTAAGTTTGATCGACGATACTTTTAAGGGGAGAAAATAAATATCGAGTACTATGAATATGTTTTTCGAAATAAATGAAAAGTCAATTTATTTTATGAACAGACCTCGTAGGCTTGTTTTTCTTGGGTTGGTTTGGGTTTGTTTTGGATTGTTTGGGTTGTCCATTTTCACGAAATTTAACATTGTTTAACGGGATTTACAAGCGGAGTTGGACTGCAATTGAAATCCGTCGCGAATTCCGGCATATTGGCAATCATCCTGATCAAGCGAGATTTGGGTATATAGTACTCGTCGAAAACGGCAGTCGAGTTAGCAACTTTCTGCGGCGGGAATTTTTCGCACTGTACGCTGGCAAGATTCAACCAGAACATCTGTTCGTCCGAGTATTTTTCGAATCCTGGAAGTTTGGGTTCCTTTGGCTCATCGAAAACCGACTCTTTGTAACCACCGTAAGCAATCCTCGTTCCACCGGCAAGATTTCTTTTCAATAACGCAGCTCCTTTCAGCTGCAAGTGAATATCCAAAAAGTTGACCGATCATTTCAATGAAAGACGTTTTTTTAGGGTGGCAATAGGATTTGAGTCTTCGTTAAAGACGAATCTCTCTCGCACTCGTGTGTAAAAATTGTTTATTGTTCAAACGAGATTTCTCGAAGACGAAACAATTTCGCAGTTAAATAAAAGAACCATGCCCTGCGTTTACCAATTCTACTCCAACATATGTCGGTTTTTATGAAAAAAATGTAAACGTCTCCGAGAAAAGTGTTTTTGAAAATTTGAGTATTGTGAGTGGAGATAATTGAAGAGGAAGAAAAATCGAAGAAAATCCATTACCATGTTTCCCAAGTTGTCGAAACGGGAATTGTTGTACTGATCGTCCAGGCATTCAGCGTTATCTTCAAATTCTATTCTCGATTTTGAACCCAAAATTAGTTGAGCCTCTAAGTTAGGTTCCTCGTAGAGCATGCGCGCTAATTGGCGGGCGATCACGTAGCCAAGTCCACCATAGTTCATATATTTTGGTCGTCCGATACCGTAATACAAATTCCGAATGTATTCGTTCCCTATCGCTGATATTAGACATCAAACGAGTTCAATTGGTTTTGTCATTTAACACAATACGGAACGCTGATTAAAGAGAATTACGAAATTACTTATAAGGCTGCGGGTAGGGTGAATCGCGGTAGTGCCAATGGACGCTCCCCGCCAGTGCAGATAATGATTTCTTAACGTCCGTAACTCATTAGCATACATAATATCGTGCATAGACAGATCGAAATCGTATCTCGATAAAGCATTCATATTCCCCAAGTAATCGTCCTCGGCGAAGTTGAGTTTTTCGTAAAATTTGTTCAGTTCCGTGATACTCAAGAACAGCTTAGGATAGCCGATCAGTATTTCCGTCATTTCGAATCGTTTCGCTACCTCATTCTTATCTTTTCTTTCGGTCCAATAGCGCTGTCGGCTCTTGCGATTAAAAAAGAACAAATAGTTGATTGACAAAAAATTCAATATTTACAATTTATAACAAAAATGAGAATATTCAAAATTGAATATTTATCATTAGAATTCGGAATTTAAAAAAATATTTCAGTGGCGAAAATTTGATCTCTTTCATTTGACGGAAATAATCGAAGAAAAGAGGAAATTCAAAGAAAATACAAGAAAAATATCAACAGTTTCATTTTGGTACTAGAAAAAGTGTATTTCTTCGTATTAATGAAGTCATAACGTACGTTGGATGGATTAGTAAATAAGGGGACTCTTTTCTGTCGATTAAATGAAAATGTATGAAAGATAATTATAAATTTATAGAAAATAATTACGAATTTATGAAAAATAATTATGACTGTATGGAAAATATGTTTTTTACAATATTCTTGCACCGAGATATATGACTTTTTATCAGGATAGAAAACGTACCGGGTGTTCAATACTTTTCAGGATGACCATACACATATATACGTATCAAAGACTATAATTAATTATTCATGAATTATCATATTTTTCTACGAACATAATTCCTCTGATAATTTTAGTTCGACGATTGGGAAATACACGAAAAAAAAAAACAGGTACACTTACCATTTTCACTTGGTAGACCATTTCTTCCTGAATGTTGATCCACATTTTGTCAACGTCATGATCCATTTCTTTGCTGAAATATTTATTCGCGTACAAGGCGGTGACGGCCCGCCACATGTATTCCATGGTTTCGTCCCGGCAGAAAGTCCGTCGATCTTTCCCATTGAAGTACGGTCCCAATGCAGTTTCCACTGCTCGGCTCATGTTCCGAGTCGAATAAATCCCATACCTCAAAACGATTTTTGCCATAACGTAGTTAGCCTGTACTCTTTTAGGAGTCGAGGCCATAAGGGCTTCCAGTTTGACGTAGTAAACGGGGTCGTATGTAAAAATGACGAAATCATCGAATATTGGTGCGCCCGGTGGGAAGAATTTTCGTAAGTACGTAGTCCATGGGACAGTGTCATATCTCTCGTTCAGTTCGCTAAGGAAAAATTTACCATATTCCTTCGTGTATCGTTTCATCTGCCGAAAACAAAAAAAAATCGATATTTGAGGTTTTTACATTATTGATGATTCTGTGACGAAAATTACTAGGCTGCAAAGGCAGCAAACCCAAACAAACCCAAACGACCCCAAAAATACTTAGACCAAACCGGGGGAACCAGGGGCCGCCATTTTGGATTTTTTAGCGATAAAGTTGAATTTCTCTTCCCATTGATGAAAGAATAAAATACTTTAAAGCCTTCTCTTCAATGTTCCTTACCGCAGCCAGTTGCTTTTCAAACTGCATGACAGCCAGGAGTTCGGTTCTTGCACGTCGAGAATCCGCACCGAGCATCACGGCCATGCTGACCAGAGATTCGTAATAGTTGTACGGACGGGATCCAGTGTCGTTGAAGTCGTTTGGGTCAAAGGTCCAAGGTGCACCTTCAGAAAATTGAACCTGCTCGAGGAAAACATTCGTTGGATCAATGAGACAATGGGCCACCAGTCTCGTTTCGTCGATGGAACTTTTTTTTTGGTTAGTTAAAATTTTTATTTTTTCTCCTTTTTTAATCAATTTTGACCGAACGATGGAAGAAGTTTGTACGAACCGACTCGATGAAGCTTAAGAATGTGTGATCCGGAATTCGGAAGTGAATCAAATAACCAAGTCTGTCCTCGGATTGCCAGTAGTCATCGGCCGTGTCGCTATGGAACACGTAAAATGGTTTTCTCCAGTCGAAGTTATCTCCAGTCCAAGAGTCGCCATCGATCACGGGCCATCCACCCAATTCATGCACTATACGACCTAACGTCTCGAGACTTTTCGCCTCAATCATTTCTGCAAAACGCAGGACGATATCATTTTTTTTACTTCATCCAGGAATCATTGAAGAATTTTTTGTTTCGGTTGGTTTAGGTTTTTGGAATTTTTTTTTACTCCGTCCCGGACTCATTGAACAATTTTTTGTTTTCGTTTGTTTGGATTTTTGGGATTGTTTTTACTTCATCCCGGACTCATTGAACAATTTTTTTTTGGAATTTTTTTTTACTCCATCCCGGACTCATTGAACAATTTTTTGTTTTCGTTTGTTTGGGTTTTTGGGTTTTTTTTACTTCATCCCGGACTCATTGAACAATTTTTTAGAATTTTATAATAACAAATAATCTTAAGAATAATGAATGATTTTTAATAGATAATAAATTTTAGACAAATCATCACCCTCGTCGACGCAGCTCTTGTAAAAAGTTTTCATGAGCTTGGAAGACCTCGGCTCTTGAGGATCGATTGCAGATATCAGCAGCTGATTGATGTCCCTCCATATTCTGTCTTCCGAGACTTTTTTGTAGCTCGTGTATTCAGGGGACGTTAGAGACTGGAGAAAACCACCGCAGGCAAATTCATGAAAGTCGATGCAAGGATCGACGCTCAAATTCACGTTCTTCGAGAGCTCGAAAGCTGCGCACATTTCCAACAGTTTTTATCAATCTCGGTCGAAATCGCATCTTATACGGGGAAACGAGGGTTTAAGGGGGGAGCCCAGTAACGAAGATCATTGAAAGTGAAAGTTTGACAATTAATTTTCATTTATATTTTCTTGTAGTTTTAAACAATATTTATCGGTAATTTTTTCAATTCTTTTATATTATTTCATAAATATTACGTTGTATTAATATAATTTTTTAGACTTTATACCTATAATTTTTTTCATATTCATAAAATAGATTTAATCAATCAATTGTATTGTAATTTGTTGAAAAATCACATATTTATCGTTTTTGCTGATTTAATGAATATGAAATCTTTAAAATTATTGAATTTCCAGATTTCGATTACAATGAACGTAATGTGGAATAGGATCTTCGATTATGACCAATCGGAATATTTCGTACGTACCAGCATCAGCGCAAGCTGCTGTCCAGCAGACTCCGTCAGTGGTCGTGTTGTTACTTCCGGTCGAATTTTCGACTGTAGGGAAACACAAATTTTCATTTCGTATTCAAAAAGGTGATTATTATAAAATTAGTAGGATTAGTAAATTATTTACAAAATTGATAACATCAATTAAATCAGTAATATTAGTAAATTGTTAAAAAATAAGTGATCCTGTCACTTCGGGAATATCAGGAAACAATTTTTCAGTACATTCAAATG
>JAPYZJ010001413.1:0-27764 GCA_030522765.1 Ophioninae sp. B BG-2022a | reverse complement strand
CGCCTCCTCCTCCTCCTCCTCCTCCTCCTCCTCCTCCTCCTCCTCCTCTTGTTCGCGTCGTCCGTTCTCGCGCGAGTTCCTCGCGGTGACGAACATCGAGAGTCTGGCTTTTCGTGCGTTCACCTCGCCCTCCTCCTTTTGACTCCTTCGAAAATCGAATAAAGTTTTTCTTTTTGCTACTTATTTCTGCAAAAAGAGAAAGTAACAAAAAAAAATTCGCGACGCTTAAAAATGGCGTGGATAGGAATTTTCGCGTTTCCGGGAGTCCGAGATGACGAACGGAGAGACCGAAGACTCGCTGCCAATAAGATAAGACGGAGACTGTTCCGATCGCGCTCCCGAGTTTTGTTGCGTGCGGTTGCCTCGATCATAAAACGTACAGGGTGACCGAGTAATTCCTATTATTCCTTGAGCTTATTCCAGAGCCAATTAGAATCGAATTGGGCCCCGTCAATTTCAGTTTGAAATTGAGTCATTACCCAAACCCGAACAAACCCGGACAAACCAAAACAAACCCAAACAAGCTCATTCCAGAGTCAATTCGAATGGAATTAAGTACTCGATAAGTACATTGAATCACCGGTCACCCTGTATACATATATATATATGTGTGTGTGTAGGGGAAGGACATTTTGAAATGGCAGTTACGCAACGTTGATTACCATCTGGCTGTTGCGAAGACAACTGTTTTTCCAAAGGTATCATTAATTCGAGGACTCTCGGTCGTCTCGACGTGAGTTTCGTGTTTCATCGACTACTATTGTTTAAGCGGCATTCTACGTTTGGTTTTGCACGACGGATTTGATAAAGGGGGAACTCGGGTTTGCTGCGAGGCCTGGAAATTGATTGGCTTCGAAATCACCTTTTTTCGCGGACGTAGGTGTGCGCGTGTGTTACTTATATAACTATCCCTCGTATTCCGGTCTGACCAGTTAACGTCCTCGGGAAGCCTGAAAACTACGACGGGGGAGTGCACTAACCCTCTCGTGCAATCCAACTCGTAGGAATCGTCGGAGATCGATTTGCATCACGATCACTCCGAACTCGCCAATACTATTTTACACTATTTTTATTTTTTTATTTTTCGTCTCTGCACAATTTTGCGTCGTTTTTAAATTCCTTAATAAGAAATATAAACAATTACTGCTTTGTTCTTATCTGAATTTGATTTGAACCCAAACAAACCCAAACGAAAAATGCTTCGATACGCGTAGGTAAGAGGACTGAACGTTTTTGTATTTTTCGATTCTGAAATAGTTTTGATGGTATATTCATCGAAAATTGTCAGCTGATTACGAATATCTACGAATTTTTTTCGAAAACACTGCACACAGCAAAAAAAATCGGCTTTTTTTAAAAGTTTTTTTACGATTTTTTCATGGAAATTTTGGGTTTTGGGGGAAATGAATGGTCGATTCGTGCTCAGGGGATAAAATTACATCGAAAGGGACTAATAACAAAAAATATTTAAAATCCAAAACTTTTTTGGATTTTTGGGGAAAAAAATTTGTTCACTAAATCATCGATAACTTTTTTTCCTTTAGGATTTGGAACTCCACTCTGTGCTTAATCTCTTCGTTATGATTTTCTCTTCAAATTGCTTTTTTTATTATTTAAATCCGATGATTTTTCGATTTTTGGCAGAATTTCAAAGTTGGACCATCGATTTTTGCCTATTTTTCCATACATACCCCTTTGCCTCTTTTTTTGCCATTTTTCAAGCGAACTTTCCAGGAAAACTATAAGAGATATCGATATGATTCCAACGCCATTATTTAAGTCAGGCAAAAAGCTTTTCAAAACACATCAATTAAATCTCCATAGCATATAAGGAGCTTACTTTACGACCTTTTGAAATCGTGTGATGTTTGAGATTTCGTGAATGTGGCCGGGGAAGTCGAAAAAATGTTTTTTCCGTTTTTATAGTTTTTATAGTATAGTAAAAGGGTCTGATTGATCGTAAATTTTCCGCTGATTACGAATATGCCCGAATTTTTTGCGAAAGTACAAGATTATACTGGGAAAATGGAAAAAACTTTCCTTGAATATTTTTTTTTATATTATTCCCTATAAATGGAGGGTTCAAGGCGAATTAAATGGTGGATTTGGTTGTTTGGGTTTGTTTGAGTTAATAAGCTTATTAACGTTAATGAACTTTAAATAGTAAGCAATTTTCAATAGTAACCCAAACAAAGCCAAACAAACTCTGTTTCTCAAATGAAAAAAAATCGCAATGCTACCGGAAAAATGTAATCAACTTGTATAAAAATTAATGATAATTCTGGGGATCAATAATTAATCCGAGACCCCCCCCCCCCCCCCAATTCACGAATGACAATCCGTCGTGGGACACCCTATATGTAATGATATACTCAGAAATGATTCCCGGATTCCGAAAGAATTTCGGGGATCCGAAAAAAAGTGTAGGGTCACGAGAAATATTCGAAATTTGATGTCGCGACATCGAGGCTTTTTATAACGCAACGAAGCTCGTTAAAAAAAAATTAAACCGGCTAGAATCCACGTATCTTTCGTTAACTTCATTGAAACGGGAACAAAACTAGCCGACCCTTGTCCGAAATTATTATTTTTAACATATGTTTTTTTTCGTCAGTTATTAACAATTTCCTAAAGAAAAATTGATAAATCAAATAATGTTTATTTGAAAAACGATGGGTCAAACCGATTGTCGAAATTAAGTACAACCTTGAAACTTGGACTTTGAAAAGTCGTTCCTACCATTGTTTATAACAATTGAAATTATTATTTACATATTTTCATCGATATTTGCAAGACAATTTTATTAATTTATATACAAATAGATATCGGAACGATTACTTTTTCAATTACTTAAATTATTCTCATTATTTTTATTACTTAAAATTATTTAAATTATTTTTATTATTCCCCTTAAATCTTCGAAATTAATTTTTTAAACAATTAAAAAAAGAAACCTTCAACAATGTACTCAGCCGGCGGAACTGTAATGCCGTTTGCATTGTCGTACACACTTGCGATGACAAGCCAGGAAAAAGTTTGTTCTCCATACCACTAATTCATTTTTGTGATATGTTTTTTTTTCTTATAAACGTTTTTTCAAATGTAATTTTTAATTATCATGCATGAGTGTGTACAACAAACATCGATTTGTCCCAGTATACGTGATACGGGCACCAAGAAGCCCGGACAAAAAGTGCGTAAACGTTCGAGCGAGATTCATCTCGAGCTCTAGGCGACAACTTTATCGAAATTACTCTTTCGTTATCTCTTTCTCTTTTCTCTATCGCTCTTACAGTAGGGATCGATTTTTTTAATTACTCGCGTATCTCGAGTGTAATTATATATTTGACTATCTCGAAGACTCTATCGTTCAAATGCAGTTACGTTTTCAACATTTTGTTGCTCGTTTATTATTATTATTTTTGAATTTATACACACATATATATATATATATATTTTTAAAGATTTTTTTCAATAATTTGAGTGACGGAAGATAAGAGAATTTTCGTAGCTTTCCAACGTTCGTAATAATCCACCAAATGGATTACAAAAAAAGTTGAAGCGATTTTTTCGTATACCAGTTGTACCAAAGAGAATTAGGAAATGGAGAAAAATGAATTTTCGTTGTATTTGAATTCTGGAGATTCCAGTGACGTTTCCAGTGAAATTCCAATACTGGAAATTCCAGTAAAATTTTGCAAACAAACCCAAACAAAAAATCTCAATCTTTATAAAAGTACGCAATTTTTTTCATCGATATTACAAACAAAAATCGATATGAAATTGTTAACCAAAAAAACAACGTTTTCTTCAAGCTTTCGATACTGTCCAGCTCGCATAAGCCTATTTATCCCGTATTGAAAATAATTCGAGCTCCGCTCCGTCAAAAATAATCTTTCGACAAGTATAAACATATTTTTCATTCATTTACGTAACGACGTTACATAAACGTAGTTTCAATATCGTAGTCCCAAAACCGCGAATTTTTTGGAAAACGATACACAAGGGTCCTCGAAAAAGCTAATTGCGTCCGATAGTCAACGTTACGTAAATACGACGGGTCTGAAAAACCCTTTAATGCACAAGCACACGCGTATCGATGTGAAATCGATCAGAACTCGACTAAGAGGCGCCTCCTCTTATCGTTTTTTTTCCCCGTGATTGCCACTGGGACTACCCAATAAAAATCACACACACACACACACACACACACGTTTTCTCGCCCAAGTCAGCTTTTGCGTGGCACTTTTTTTCTCGCGACTACACCGAGGTCAAATTTATCTTCCAAACGGCAAATAATTCGCTAATTTGCCGATTTGACGCGTTTTCGCGTATTCGTGCACATTTAATGTTCCGTCGTGCGATCGTCAAAGGAAAAAAAAAAACAAAAAAATAAATAAAACGTGTAAGAGTGCGAAAGACAATCCGTGGAGCGGACAACTTCTTATCTCGAGGGAGGAGCATACGACGCGCAAGAATTCTCGATCGTCATTCGTCCGTCCGTGCAAGGAAAAATAATAGCTCGACGCGCAACCCACCGCAAAATCCCAATATCGCATCGACAAATTAAAACGCTATCGTTTGTTGATCGTTTCCACCGCGATGATAAATCGAGAACCGTTTCCCGGCTGGATGATGCGCCGATGGCAAATTCGCGTTAAATCGGTTATTAAACGAAGAGTGAACGAATGAAATTGCTCATAGTTTTTTCGATGTGGTTTCCCCGAACAGGAAACAAATCGAAACTACCCCATTTTCGGCTAAATAAAAAATTTCGAAAAACGCTCTAAATAAGATTTACAATCAATGTACGAATCATCAATGAGAACTAAGTTGGAATTTCGAGTTTGTTTGGGTTTGTTCGGGTTCAATTGCAAAAAGTCGTGTTTTTCAATCTCTACACCACGAACAAGAACTAACCTGAAAATTTGAGTTTCTGGTAAGCCAAACAATCCCAAAGAAGGCGAAAATTCAAGTTTTCAGTACGAGCAGTTCAGTAACGCATCGATCCGTCCGTCGTTCAAGATTTGTTTGGATTTTCAAATATCTTTTTTGAATATATACTCACACGTAAAATGTATTTTCGGCACTGTTACGCAAGAAAGGCGCATCGTCACGAAACGTCGATGATCGTGCGACTGACCTTTCGTCCGTTCATTCGTTTTCCCTTGATACCGATCATTTTGGAAATGAAAGAAAAACTGAAAATTCAAAATCGCGTACAGGCACGAATCGCTCTTGAGAGCTTTTGTCGGCGAATCCGAATCGCGATCGAAGGTGGTCGAGGAAAATAAGGTTAGGAAAGTTCGAGAATGAGAGATACACAGTCTCGAGGATGGAAGAAAAATAAATGACTCGTGCACCGTGCACACGCCCTCGATGAACGAAGAGGGACGAAGGGATACCGCTCCCTGCGACGCAGACGCACCTAATACAACGAACGTTCGAGCGGCTCGACTAAAGACCGATCGTATCTCTGGCCTCCCTCTCGCGGCATCTTTTTTCTTTCTCTTGGTTCTTTTCGTTCGTGCGGAACGTCAGACGGTGGACGGTACCAGGGAAGATGGTGAGATTTCGTATCGTGTCGCAAAGCTCTACTCTCGTTACGGGCACAAACGCGTTCGACGGTAACGCGGTGGTAACGCGGTGGTAACGCGGTGGTAACGCTCGCGGCTCGTCTATTATTTTTTTGCGTCTGGACTCAACAGATAAGCAAACGGTATCTCTTTCTTAGATAATAGGTACTTTCGATATCTTTTCGGGCGGACTTTCGCTCGTACCGGGCAGTTTAGGGGAGCGAAACGCGTTCGTGGAAAGAAGGCGTGAAAATACGAGCTCCCGTATATTCCCGCATCGCCTTGATCGTCAAACGTTGCGATTGCAACATTATCGCAAGACGGGGACAGCGCTGCGCGCGACTCCCGTTACGTTTCATCACCTCTCACGGATCTTTTGATCCATAACTAAACGTTGCGACTGATACCGCTAATAATGTTGCTCTGTCGCGAATCGACACGAGCGATTACGAAATCCTCGTATTCTCCTACTTCTCCTACTCGTACCAGTCTTAATCGCGGTCCAAATTCTTTTTTCTCTAGGACGAAAAGGACGACGAAACACCAACGTCGAGTCATTTTTTTGTCGCTCGACTTTTCGTTTCGTCGTCACATTGCGCGATGCGATCCCGCTTGCCAACGAGGCATTCGCTGTCTTTCGTTTGTTTGGCTTTCAACTAACGCTTTAGACCCAATAAGCGGATTCTGTATCCAAACTTTGGAAATAATAAACTTTTCTTTCGTAAACCCAAACTTGCAAAAAAATTCATTTTTTTCTCCCAAAACCCAAACAAACCCAAACTTGGAAAAAATCAGTTTTTGTTTCTTAAAACCCGGACAAACCCAAAGGAACGGTGAAAAACAATAATTTTTGTTTTTCAAAACGTGTGTTTAAACGGACCGCACGGATTTCCGCCATTTTATATACGCGAGTACACCCACAAACGTATTTTTTTTTTTTTTTATATTTCCGGTAGTTCTCCAATGCACGACGACAATTCTAAACAAACCCAAACGAACCAACGTTCCAAGTTACCTCGGATCAAGAGTTGTCGACCCGAGAGTAAACATCTGGCGTACGTTTGTTTGTTGGGTTAAAGGATCAAGGGTTGTCGATCCGAGAGTAAACACCTGGTGCATATTCGGTACGAATTCGACCGTGAAAACGAATACTCAGCAGTGGTAATTCGACAACTCGCGACGTTGCGTCGACACTGGCGTGAATGTTCATTTCCTAGGATATCTGTATCTCTATATACCGCCTACTAGCGCTTCGGTACGTCAACTGGCGCTTCGGTAGATAGAAAATGTGTAAAGAAGCGCAAGGCACGAGGGCCTTTTCGAGTCTTGCCATGTAATAGGAGCGACGACAACGATTTTTTTCACAAAAGTCATAACACGCGTCAAGTCTCGTTGCTGTAACACGTTTAAATCACGAGTCGTGAGACGATCGAGTTACCGTCCGTGCGACCTTCGGATCGCCTTGTCCATCGGGGATATTACGTGTTTTCATATTTTCGCTCTATCGTAGATAATTCAAAGTTTCAACTCACGCTCGCGGGTCTCGCCGACAATCTCGTTTAGGTCCCGCAATCTCGAGTTTTCTCAATCGAGCGTGTCTGTGTTTACTGTATTATATATGGTCGAGCCCCCATAAAGCAAACTTCTACGAACGTTAAACTCGCGATAATCTCGACAGCGTTTTTCTTTTTTTTTCGCCTCACACCGATTCACTCGATAGAGAACGCACCGTTGTATGGAATTCCGCGATTTTTAAGTTACGTGTGTGGAAGTGTGCGTACTTATTATTTTTTCATCGTTGCAACACGAATTTGCATCTCTCGCGTTCTCCGGCGAGACTCCGACTCCACTGAGCCGCAGTGGGAAATGGAGAGGGGCGGAAGGTGGCGCCCCGCGCGGCGTCACCGCGCAACGCGAGCGACGCGGTGCGCCCGCGCTCTCCTCGTAATCACCGGCATCTCGAGCTTCGCGAACGCTCAAAGTAAAAATCTTGGATCGATCACGTAAGCGCATGGAATTTGTGCGTGCGTGACAATCGCGGAAAAAATAAACGACGTTTATGAACCGAGATAACTCTTGTTGAAATCTTGCGTTGGCATGTGACAAACGCGGTTTCCGATATGGCGCCCAGCCGAGAAAGGGTTATGCCCGACAGACGTCTCCGCGCGTAAATGTCGTACTCGTACGACGTGTATCGTACACTCTGCTTGTGGAATAATACGGAGACTGAAGCAATTTTAGCTAAAAGAAAAAACATTGAACAATCGAGCGTTTAAATAGCCTCGATTTCAACGGAATTCGAGACAAATTCGATCGATCGACAACGCGTGTATATCCGCCGCGTGCGAGTTATAGGTTATGTACGCCCATTTCAGACCGTAGTACGAATAAAGATGAATCCTGACTCTCGGCGTGTACCGCCATTGTTGGATTAATAATAAAACCATATCCCCGAAGAATATCCTGCTTCGTTAAAAACGCAAGACCTTGCGGGAAGAAGATTCTCGCGTCTCGATTTCATTACGATTTATCCAAATGAGACCCACTGCGCGTTGTTTACTTTTTTAACGACGAGTAATTTATCTCCGAGTCGCTCACAATCGTTTCGTCTGTGGGGAGAATAAAAAATTCATTTCAGTTAAAACGAAGAAAGAAAAGTGAAAAGCTGCACGGGGAGCACTCGTGGATGCTACTGTGCACCAATTCCAAGTCCACAAGCTCCGTGTGCTCGGGGGGAGTGAGATAGATGTGAGGCGAACGAGTCGGCGCTCGCGACGAGAGTGAAAGCGAGTATCGCGTGGGTGAACCGTCGAATAGGTTTTCTCTCTCATCCGCGCGTCGTCTGCTCGGGCGCGGCTTTCAGGATCCTCAGTGATTCTCACTCTCGATCGGGACGTTTTGCGTATCGTTCGAAAACAATATCCGAGTTCCTAACCTTCGCGATCGGAATAGACGTCCAGCGGCGCCGTTCGGTATCCATGTTATTTCCTGATCGTGTGAAAGGACCGACCGAAAACTGATCGGATAACGATAAAAGAGAAGAGAAACGAAAGAGGCAATGACAGTTTGGGAGAGAGTACGAAATCCGTGCGGATGGCGAGGCGGGCCGAAGCAAGTTTTGGGTGACGCGGTTATACCGATCTTCGCGGTTCCAGCCCTCGCCGTTTTAGCAGCCCAAGCTGTTTATTTGACAATTATCGTATTTCTATTGACTCCCGTCCTCGTCTATCATCTGCACCACAATTTCTTGAGATTCTTACCGAGATCGAAATTCTTCCTGATGTGGACGATAACCAGCGTCGTCATGCTCGGACTTGTGTTCGAACTGAGCGTTGTGCCGCTGCTCGAGATTCTCCCGGAGGAAAACTGCTTCTTCGTCGGCAGCGTCGTCGGCGGCGTGTGCTGCGGCTACAAAACCAGAGCGAACGCGGATCGCGTCGCTCAGGAAGGCGCCGCCCCCGGCCAGGGACTCGAACTCGGCGAGGGCAGCGGCGAACTCTGCCCTACGTGTAGAAGACGAGCTCCGCCGAAGGCTCATCATTGTCGCACTTGCCAGACCTGTATTCTTGCCAGGGAATATCACTGCAGATGGTACTCCCGTTTCCTATTTACCGTTCATAAAACTATATTAAGTTAATCGTGTAACGAGAACGCCACCAAAGCTCAAAACCGTTATCCGTCCGACTCTGTCAAGTTTTTTAATCAAAGGTGGAACGATCCGGGTTATATTTCTCATCGGAGATTAGTCGGAGAAAAACAGGTATTTCGAATCGAAATACTCTTTGGCGATTTAATTTAATCGTAGCTCGGATTGTACATCGAACAGTGTTGACGTTAGCGTCGTCGATGATTCGAATATTCAAAGGGATCGCCGCTTATCGGTGTACCGGCCAAAGTATATATTCGTTGTACTTACGGCACGTGACAATTTTGCTTCGAAGAGATTCCGTAATACCTCTACGAACGTCAATACCTTTGTGCGTTTCGCTCGCAGGCTGGACTGTTGCATAGGCTCCAGCAATATCAGATGGTATCTCGGCTGCTTGTTATCGTCGTCGATAGCGTTTATCTATGGATCTAATCTCACTATGACCAGTGTCTGTCATCCGTTCATCCTCGTCGGAACGATACTCCTGCCGGATAATTGTAGCGACGTGTACCATCAATTGGAGTACGGTGAAACTCGGTTAATATTCACTTTTCGTCGAAACCACCCTGCAACGATAACAAACATGGGATTCGTTTCAGTTTGGCGCTTTGCTTCGTTTCGGCGGTCTACAGCTTGCTCGTCGGTCTAGTCGTATTCGCTTACTTGATCTACCATTTATGGCTGTTGTACATGGGCACGACGTCCAACGAGAGACGCCTCGAGCTCGCGAGCGACGCCAGCCGATACACCTACGGAATGCTCAAAAGTCTCAACCGACTCTTCTGCTGTAAAACATAGAAGACGGAACGAGGAAACAAGCAACAAAAAATACGAAACTCAATGTAGATATTAAAAGACGAGGAGGCACGAACGAATCAGGTTCGAGTCGGCCATGCTTTTCGACCAAGACTGGAACGAGCGAGATTAACGTCGTGGCCAAGAATTTCGACCCTATTTTACAAAGACTGCTTATTATTTATTGAAGTATTCGTCTCGTTTCGTGGACAGACGATTTCTCACTTTTCCCGAGTAATATATATACATATATATCGTATTATACACGTGCACTTGGACGTTGAAGTAGAAAATCTTTTCTTTTTCGGCAAACCACTGTCGCGTTGTTCACACATGCGATATAATGATTATCATTCTATGGTACAATATTGTTAAATATCGTACGCAATATTATACTATATTATTTTTTTATTATACATATTACACGTCCTGTGCAATCATACATAATATTATGTATCATGTTACGTGTGATAATTTGTCGAATATCTGAAATTGTATATACTTCGGGTGTACAGATATTGAGAGAATATTATCATCATTCGTAATACGCGATTGTGTATAATTGTTGACGATGTGTAATTCCAAAGTATAACGACGACGGTTTATCGTTGGATATTTGAAATAATGATGTATTTCATTATAATCATTATACCAGTATTATATAATATTATATTACTCGCGCTGAGTGGTCCTCGCTGCATACTCATTCTCCTTGCTCAATTAGCAAATTACTGTTGTCTCGAATTGTCCACGACGAGTCGAAACTTTCGTCTCACCGACGTATGTGAAAAAGCGACGAATCAAGCGAACGACATGAAAATTGTGGCGGACGAGTATCGTGCAGGAATAAAAACGTTGACAACGATTTTTCTTCGCCCTGTGTAACGCAATTAACGAGATGCTGTAAATATAAAATGAATTTCAAGCTCTACCGTATACCCGTTTACCCGGTGAAGCCCGGTTTGGGTTTGTTTGGGTTCGTATCTAAGGATAACCGATCACTTCGCGGACAGTCTTGAATGTCACGAGCTTTCAGAGGCACCGTTCAACAGCGAACACAAATGGACCGTCCGAACGATATCGCGCAGGTTTGGTCATCATATTTTGTTTTCGCATTTAATCGGCGTGATTCTTTTGCAGTTCCGGCAATGTTGAGTTTGTTTCGGTTTGTTTGACGGAATATTGTTTGTTTGGGTTTGGTTGGGCTATCAATAATCGATTAGGACGCCTCTCTGTACGGGATCGAAATCTGGTACAACGCGTTGTACCAATTCTCTCCAAGCGTTCCTCGTGCGATCGCTCTCCCTCACTTGACTCGAAATATCCAAAAAGTTTCGCCATTTCGCGAAAGAGTTGAACTTGAGTCTGATCTCGGCGTGTGAATCGGCCAATCGAGTGTTTTCCGTTTCCCGGATTTTTGCCTCGAGTGTTCGATCGTACCAAACCCGGAGATATCGTTCCTGCAGCTTGAATTCGTCAAAATCGGAGGCGACTCGACGCTTTTTATTTTCCCGTTTGACGGCTTCGAGCCAGTCGCTGAAAGCGCGCCAGAGGCAATTTCGCCGCCAAAACGACAGCGCTGAATCGAGCTTTACGTCGCAGCGAGCTTTCACTTCCGCTTGCCAAGCTTTCGTACACTTTGCCAACAATCTACGATCGTAATGTTCCAGAGCCAGGCTCGCGTTGTTGCGCTTCGATTCAACGAGGCCGATCAGAGGTTCCATTATGTAACGACGCATCAAATGCTTGCGATAAAAGTCGTCAGCCGTCTCGTTCGCGCGTCGCGATCTCTCGAGTTGACGGGCACGCCTCCGATCCTGTTCGTCGCGAATCCTTTTCGCCTCTCGTTGAGCCTGACCAGAAAGAAAAAAGCAAAGTTTAGATATTCTCCGCCGTTTCGACCGATTCCGAGCGGTCACCCGGCCCAACATCGCCGCTCGATGTTGGGCCTTTTTTTACATATATACATATACGCGTAGGGGACACCTTTTCAAATAAAGGTGTCCCCTTCAAATAACCCCGAGGTTTTCGGATAATCGCAAAAGGCATTAAGGCGTGCGCATTCGAAAAAATATACTTCGCGCTGCAATCTCTTTCGATTTTCCTCCTCCTCCAGGCGCGCCGTTTCCTCCCTTGCTCTCTGCTCCTCCAGTTTCCGCTTTCGCTCCTCTTCGGCCGTTCTCACCCTTTCTCGGCGCGCCGCCGCCCGCGCTTCCATTCTCGCTAGAAATCGTGGGGGGCTCGGAATCCGAGGAGCCTCCACCGGTAAGCTTTTGTCCCTTCGAACAAACCCAAACAAATTATCGCATTTCCCAATCCTCGAATTTTCACAAATTGCCAACCATTATTGTTCGACTTTGTATTTTTCATGGCATCATTTCCCTTTTCCTAACTTTGTTCCAACAGACTCATTTACTGGTCGACTCGTGAAATACTTTAGAATTTCATCTCCATAGAAAAGGCTTAAAACGAACTGCCAAGTTCAGGCGCTTTTAATGGCGGCGCGAAAGTGGCGTTCCTATCGTTGCAACAATTGCACTTGCATACCTGCAGCCTTCTTCGCGCATCAACTGTACCAAAGTTCTTCGCGTTCGTTGGCCGCAATGCGCGAATGCTTCTTTCGCGACATTGATAGTTTCGATGCCAGCTTTTCTCGCGTCCTTTTCCATTCTCTCCAGTCTCATTTCTTCAATTATTTTATTTTGCTCGGCCAGTTTCAGTTTCTGTTCAGCAATTATCTTTTTCTGGGCGTTTAAGCGATTGAGAGCCGGTGGTTCAGCCACGCGTGTGATTTTCTTACCAGAATTTCTATTCCCACTGGTACCGCTCGGTGGCGGTACCAGTGGCGCCCTCTCTTCGTCAACTTGGCCAACTATCGATACGGACTCCTTGGTCGATAATTTTTTCGCCATTTTTTTTTGCTTCTCGTTTATCGCGTTGACCAACATTTCGATTTTTCTCTCGTCCGAGATCTCAACTTCGTCCTTCCTCTTGCTCACCGGTGCTCTCGACTTGCCCGTTCGTTCTTTCCAAACGTCGAAGAATCGGCGAATTTTACGATTCGCCGCGTTCTCTTGAATCTTCAATTTTAGTTCCCTCAACCGACGCGCCTCCGTTGCGTAATTCGTCCAAATCTCGAAACACTTGTTCAACGTTTCCCTGTTGCGTTCGTCATCGGAAGCACCGTTCGATTTGTCCCTTATCGTGACCTTGATCGTCTCGACCCCACAAGAGTCATCAACGTTTCCTTCTTCCGCGGGATTATCAAGGTTTTTCGACGTATCCTTCGCTCTAACCTTGAAACGACGAGGCGCCATCTTCCACAATTCACTATAATACGACGCATCGAGATTTTCGAGAAACTTTCGCTTTCCGCGTGTGTACGGTCCGCGAAATCTCGGCCTCGCGTTCGACAATACTTTTTGAAATTTTTTCAACTCGCTTTCCAACAGCTCTTGCTCGCGCTTCCGGTAAAGAGCTTGGGTCTCTTCGTCTATTAGGATTCTGCAAAATTATTTTTTTAAAAATTATTTATTTAATAAAGTATTTAATAAACGAATCATTTTATTTATTTATTAGCACGTTTGAATTTCCTAAACTTTTGACTCGTTTAAAACTCGTAACGACGCACCTCGTGACTTCAGCGACAGCAGCGCTCTTCGCGACAGAAACCGGAAGTGACTCCCCGATCGTCTCGTGTCTCAAGTCCATTAGGATATTCGGATCGTTCCAATTCTTCGAAATAGTCAACATTTCACGCTTCTCCGCGTTTCGAAGTATAGGAACTTTAATCATTCGATCCATTATCCGCTCGACTTCTGCAAAACGAACGCCCTTCGTATCTTCCATTGCTTACTTTTATCTCTTCACCTTTACACGGAGGGATGCTTGTTTCGTTATTTTCATTCGTACAGCGCGACGCCACTCGGTCAGGGACCAACCAATTGACTGAGCAAAGTTATCAGCCCTTTCTGTTTATTCCTGTTGCGCCGTCGTCAAGTAAATTTTCGAGAGGGGATTACCCACGAGCCTTCGCAATCTCGTGAAAAATGCTATCGATGCGTGACGAAAATAAAATTTGTTTCCAAGTCCAT
This sequence comes from Ophioninae sp. B BG-2022a, assembly GCA_030522765.1. NCBI lineage: Eukaryota > Metazoa > Arthropoda > Insecta > Hymenoptera > Ichneumonidae > Ophioninae sp. B BG-2022a. Next base: position 13,650 of record JAPYZJ010001413.1, on the reverse strand, counting down.
AAACGTATTCTTTTATTAAATTATAAAAATGTTTGGCTCAACAAAAGCATTTTCCTATCTATTATAAGTCGTATTGACACGTAGACTCGAATAAATTGCGTTTTTGCAAAAAGTTGAAATTTGAATTTGCCGGCATTACGCAGTGGTTCTCAATGCACTTGAACGTGGCCGTAACGAGACGGGAATCGATAAAACTCGATTGTTGAGACGATGCACGGCGAATCAGCTTGGCCCCCGACACACAATAATCAGCAGCAGGTGTATTGACTCCGAAAAACATATAATTCGTTTTTTTTTTTTCGAGCATGGAGGTTTCCGCCACGGGATGTGAAAATTCGATACGCGACGCGGCGAATAATTCGCGAATGAGGGGTGACGAATGAAAAATCGGAACACGATGAGTCTCGGTCGTTTTCGGCGAAAAATCGCGACAGCCGTGAAAATGTGTCAAAAGAAGCGTCTTCCCTGCAAAATCTGAAGTACGAGTGTTCCGTGCGCGTGTCCCTGTGCGTTCCAAAATATATTCGGATGTCTCTCGCGAGTGTCGGCGGTGTTCCCGTATCTGCAGCGCGGCGCGGCTAAATCAGCTGTAGAGCAGAAAAAATCTATCAGTTTCTTTATTATCGTTCGAAAAGAGGGGCAGAGGGGCAGAGGGGCAACGAGGAAAGAGACGAATGATTGAAAGGCTTTTTCAAGGTTTATCCGAACGATAGCGACGTTTAGTATGGATTCGCGGGGCCCTCCCGAGGGGGCCCCTGGCGATCCACTCGAGATGTCGATTATGGACACCAAATCTTCCGAGATTTTGGAAAACTGGCCAGCTAATAATCTCCTCGCCTCGGCTCTTGGCGATCATTCCAGAAAATCAAATAACAGACTCTTATTTTTGACCGTGAGTAAACAGCCTTTCCAGTTTTTTTTTGCCCGAGTAACCGAAACTCGGGCAATCTTTTTTCACGTCAAATTTACCAAAGCGAAAAAAAGGAAGGTTCTATTAATGGTACGCGACTTTTTTCCGTCAGCATCTCTGTAATCCTGTTACAGTTGATAAACTTTTTTTCTTCTGATTATCAGTAGCAATTAATGCAGCAACAAAAAAGGAATTGGAAAAAATTCGTTGAAAATGCAAAACAATTAGTATTATTTTTGTTAGTAGTAATGGCAATGATAATCATTATTCTGTGATGATTATCGATAATAATAATAATAATGAATTTATAATTAATCACGTTATTCTCAAAGATAAATAACAATTTAATTCTAAATAATATAAATACTTACAATAAATAGTACGCGTAACGATACTACGAGTACTCGAACTATGTTACAAAGCGTTCGGATAAAGTATAATTTTGTACCGATTGCAACAATTATTAACGAGCCACTGGACCCAAAAATCGTCGCTGCTGGTTATTCAATCCAAGACAAACAACATAGTTTACCAATTAATCTAGATAATCGATATATCATTGATCGTTATACCAATAGAATTTCAATTTCCAGACAATGAACGTTGCATCGCTCCGCAAAGATGTTTGGGTTTGTTGGAATAAGAAACTGTACGGACTTTGCAGGTCGAGTACGTGGAGGATCAGTCGAGAGATTTTTCAAGGATGTTTCCGGCGTACGAGCAGGCGCCTTTTTCTCCAAGGGCAGCATCGCCGCTCTCGGACTTTGAGCATCGAGTCAGTCCGTTGGATCCGAACATGAGTTCGGCGGCGAGATACTCGCCTACTCCGGTTCCCCTGCCGCCTTTGCCGTTTCACAATTCAGCGGCGGTGCTTCAGGGTCCGCCTTCGCCTCTGGTCGTCCAGCCGCGAACCGAGATCAACGTCTCTTCCAGTATCGATTTTGTCGGGGAACGCGCGACGATCGAGACCGCTCGGGATAGCAACGACGCGCCTGATTTTGCGGATACCGGAAACGACGAGGAATTAGTCACGGGCGTTGGGGAAGAATTGATCTTGATGCAAGGTGATTGCGAGACATCCGGAGAAAGTGCATGATTTATCGGCGATGTCGGCTGGCGATTTTTCTTTCTTGCTCGTTCGAAAGCTTTTTAGCCTGACGACTAATCGACGATGCCTGTAAAATAGAAGAGCACGAGTATAACGAATTACAATAGAAACCGGTGATTCAAGGTGCGACCGCTGAATTGGAGGCTCCGGCGCCACTGATGCTCGCCGGAATAGCCGGCACGGAATTTGCTCTGACGAGGGATTTCCTCGTTATGCGAGACGACCGGATCAACGTAACGAGTACTCTGCGCAACGAGGTTGCAAACGCGGACGAGCGAGCGGCCGTTGCAGTCGTGACGGAGTCGATCGTTTCGCCGAATGGAAACGACGACGTACCGATCGCGTCAGTGCGGAATGATCGAAACGACGCGGGGAAGGATCGACCGAAGGAACAGGAACAATCCGAAAAACCAGTCGAACGAGATGCTGACGAGAGAATCGTCAGACGATCGAGACGCCAGATTACCGATAAGAAAACGTACCGGTGCGATCGGTGCGATTCCATTTGTCACAAGTCTGGCGAATGCACTCTTGGCAACGTACGAACTATCGCTGATCAGCCAGTACCCTCCAGGGCCATTGCGACACTTCCGGGCTCATATTTATCCATCAACGAATTGTCATGTTCAGCCACGTCGGTCAATCGAGCCACCAATTTTGGCGTCTTCGCCAAACGAAATATCCGCGCGCGAACACAATTCGGACCCATCGAAGGTATTCTTTGCCCGTACGATGGTACGCCCTTCGAGAATTCGTTGCCTCTACTGTTCGAAACCGAAAACGGAGACTTCTTCAAGATCGATGTGTCCAACGAAAGTACGTTTATCGTCTCCCGATAGTCATAATTCTCTATGTTGATCTCTATTCTCTTTTCGCTGTGACAATTTTTTAGACGCTTCGAACTGGATGCGGTTCGTCCGGCCTGCCACAACGTACGAAGAGCAAAACCTCGGGATCTGCCAACAGGGTGACGGCATCGTATTTCTCACAACACGCAACATTTTGCCCAAGGAGGAGCTCAAAGCTGGTCCCAATCCCGAATACGCTTCTCGAAGAAACTTCAAGATTTTTCAGCCTGAAACTAAAGACGACAAAGGTGAGGAGAATACAGAACGGGCGAGCAATGGGCCGAATTTTGTAAAAGGTGTCAATGACGTTGAGAAGACATTATTTAACAAAATATCTTTAAAGATTATTCCGGTTCGATCGGGTATGTTTGGGTTTGTTTCAACGATCATTTGTAATTCTTAATGAATTCTTTTCCTTCGATAAATAACATTAAATGTGCGTGTCTGTTTTTCCAAAATATTGCTTGTAAAAGTAAATATGAAAGGCCAGCTTTGATTATTCGAATGGATTTTTGCTGAATTCGTTAAATCGCAGATCCGAGTAGCACGGACACGTGGCCGTGCTTCGAGTGCAACCAACGTTTTTCAACATCGGCGAAGCTGCAGAAACACTTGACGATTCACGAGAATCCAAAGGGCGAGGCGAATTCGAGAATGAAGCGTAAAAAGATAAACGCGTCGACAAAGTAAGTCATCCTCGTATTCCAAACGTTGATAAAGAGATTTCGAAGGAGGACGAAGCAAAGCGAGAGACAAAATTAACGTTCTTTCTTGTCGCATCGCTACAGCAAACTGTTGAAAGTGGTGGACGGTCAGACCTCGCTGTACACGTGTCCGCACTGTCCCAAGGTATTCCCGCGAAGTTACAGTTTGAAGCGTCACTTGCTGATCCATCCTGGGGCGAAATCTCCCCCGCGTTACGAGTGCTCAACGTGCGGCGAAAAGTTTTTGCATCCTCGTAATCGTAATCGTCACGTCAAGATGTTTCACGCGAACGACTCCAAAGAGAAGGAAAATTCCCGTCAAAATTCGAGCGAGTGGAAGTGCGCCTCGTGTCATTTGACGTTCGGCGAATCGACGCTTCTCAGTATCCACAGTCTGGCCCACTCGAGCAACGTAATCGTTGCTGAAAGTTTGGACAACGTTTGTCCTCGGTGCGGCGAGGCTTTCGAGACCCGAGCCGGCCTCATCAATCACGTTGGCAAACACGGACGCGTACAATCGACAAACTCAACGAAATCGACGAGCCTTGCGTCTCACAAGTGCAACATGTGTTACAAAAGATTCGCTACCAAAGTGCGATTACAGCAGCATTATTTGGTACACGGTGCCGAGGACCAAAAACCACTGCCGTGCAATATTTGCCTGAAACGCTTTATGAACAACTCGGCTCTCTCGTGCCACTTGAAAACTCACCGAGGTAAGCTCAACTCGTGACGTTATCCTTTCGGATCGATAAATAAGTATTTCGTCGGGACTTTGATCGAAAAAACCAGCTGTTGACTCATCGTTGTTACTGTCATTATTATTATTACTTTCGTGCACTTTTCAGAGGACAAGCAAATATTCGAATGTCCGATGTGCTGCGCACTCTTCAATCAAGTCTTAATGCTCAAAGATCATATCGAAACACATCGAAACGCGGACGAGACGTTCAGTTGTCCTCAATGCCCGAGGACCTTCGTTAAATATTCCGTAATCCGTAAACACATAAGAGCTCATCACTGTGAACGCAAGCACAAGTGTCAATTTTGCGCCAAACGCTTTCCTACCGTTGACAAATTACGAATGCATCTGCTCCGACATTCCGATCATAGGTGAGTATTTAGCCCTCCGCTCCGGCCGTGTCGTCATCGTCCGATATTCACCCCGTTCGAGATGTTTCCTCTGAGGAAACTTTATTAAATATTCTTCGCGTCATCTCAGACAATTTCATTGCGCCAATTGCGAGAAACAGTTCAAACGCAAGGACAAACTCAAAGAGCACATGACGAGGATGCACGATACGCAAAGGGCGAAAAGAGATCAGACAACGCGGAACAACAGCCAGATGAAGAAGTTCGTACCGAAGGTACGCGAACGTTTCTTTTCAATTTTTATTTGCTTTTTAATTATATTTGTTTGTTTGGGTTAGGATTTCGTTGAGTAGCAAGGACTCGATGGAAATTGTAGTTGTATCGTTTCTGACAAAGATTTCGTGAATTTCAGGTGAACCCGACGGACTACAATCGATTCGTTTACAAGTGTCATCAATGCCTGGTTGGCTTCAAGAGACGCGGAATGCTCGTTAATCACTTGGCGAAACGGCATCCCGACGTCGCCCCCGAGTCAGTGCCCGAATTGAATTTGCCAATTTTGCGACAGACTCGGGACTATTACTGCCAATATTGCGACAAAGTGAGTATCAGACGTTTTTCCGTGATTCCACGAAGGACGTCTTTGTCGTTGTCAGTGTTTACTTCTCGTCAACGGTAAAGGTCCATTTGCCACTCGTGCGCGTTCCTGCATCATTGTCTAGACGAAATCTCGATCGGTCTCTTCTTCATCAGGTTTACAAGAGCAGCAGCAAGAGAAAAGCTCACATCGTGAAGAATCATCCAGGCGCGGCGTTGCCACCGAGCAATCGTCACAAAGAGGCCGATGCGCCGGGTTTGCCGAATTTGACGTTCAGTCAAACGGTGGGAAGCGTCACGACAACGCCTCAGGGCTGCCAATGGTGCCACAAGCAATACGCGAGCAAAGCGAAGCTTTTGCAGCATCAGCGAAAGAAACACTCGGCTCTGATGGAGCCCGCTGACAAAGTGCCCCGGAGCCGAAATCGGCCGCCTCGCGAACGTACGCAATCGTCGAATCTCGTCGACGGTAATTTTCTCATGAGCGATTATTTGCAGGCTTGTGAGATCGACGCGGATTTCTCGAAGCCCAAAATAATCAAGATAACGGCGGACGTTGATCTCGTCGGTAACAGCGGCCTGGATTTCGCCGGTCAACAACAATTTGTACGCATGCGAGATATACGCTGAGGGACGACCTTGGGAACGCCGCAGTGAAGCGGCTTTTGCCGAAATTTCATCGAGATATGAATCTCGTTACTTTGTGCACAACTCGAGGAAGCGAAAACGAAACGGAGTTGGCGGACGGGTCAACGGATGACGAAGGATACACCGAGAAAGGATGATCCAAGATTGTGCTTTTTGCTGCGATTCTCGGCACGAGGCGGCGCGCCCCACCCCCGGAGCGCAGCCAGGGACGCTACGGAATATTCCTGATCAGCGTTTCCTCTGTCTCGGCCGAAATATTCGAGAGCAGCTTGTTGGCGCCGATGTCGAAAGCGTCGGCGCTCGTCCCGGTTTATCAAAGGGATGCTCTGTTCTTTGATCACTCGTTCCCGGCCAACGGATTCGAGTCGCATTTCTCTCTTTCACATTCCCGTTTTCCTCCTTCGGTTTTGCTTGAGTTGACGACCGGCTCTCGGCCCGTCGTTTCGACGGCCCAACGGACTCGAGAGCGGAGAATGGAAAACGCGTCGCGACCGCGACGAAACAATTTTTTTTTGTCCCGAGTACTCGCGACTTCCGGATAAAGTCTCGCGCAACTCGCGCACCAATTTTTCATTCCTAAGGAATAGGAATTTTAGAGAGGGTGGGGGCAAATTGAGACGATTCGTCTCGAAGGTCGATCGCTCGTCTCGTGGTCGCCGAATCGTGACAAAATTGACGAAATTGCAGGCGAATCTCGAATCGAAGGATTCATTGTATCAGTATCATTTTTATCGGGATACTTCAGCTGTGAGGAAAAAAAACCAATGGAATGCTCCGCTGGGAACACGCTCAACTATTTCTGTCGTTTATTTTTCTGTTTTTTGGAACTCTGTTATTCCAGTTACAGAGACTTATTGGATTTGAACTTTTCGAACGGTTTCCGCGTACGGCGAAGCACTCACTGTTTAAATTGACGTTTAGTGCAAAATTACTGAATAGATAAATCACGCGTGTAGGCATCGAGATTCAATCTCGTTCGTTATCGATGTCCCGGACGGCTCGTGATTTCTTTTTTTTATTTATTTATTTATTTTTTTACCTTTTTCCAGTATCGGTCGTCGATGGCCTTTGAGTAGTTGATAAATGGAAGAAGATACAAAGGGGGGAACCTCTTTTAGTCACTTTAACGACACTTTCGCGGCGACCAGGTTCCTCGTCGTACCATCAGCGCGAATCACTTTTCCAAAGTCATCGTCATCCTGATAATCTCCACGGAGTCCTGCGGGGAAAAAATCAATTAAGAACAATTTCCAAACAACGATGACCAACGTTATATAATTCAGAGTAGGAAAGAGTTGGAAAGGACGAGGGAGAAAAAACAATGATAACGCGAATTCGTAGAACGAAGAAAGGAAGAAAAATTCTCTAGGCATTGATAGTTCGATGATAGTTTACACAACCTCGACCAGTTTTTTCATTAGATTATTCGCTCGCTCGCAACAATCTTGTCGCTTTAGACTCAGCGACGATCTCGATCAATGTCACCTTCAGATTTATCCAAAAAAAGGAAATAAGGAAATCCACCAGTTTCGTATTTTAGACTCGTCGTATACACCCGGAGTTTCAACGTACTAAATACCCGAGAAAGAGAACAATGATTCCCAGAGATTGTTGTTGTTCGCTCAATTACGAATTATTTGATCCGTCGCGCCAATATCGATTTTCGGTTTATTCAATTTCACGCTCGATGCCAATTGAACAAATGATTCAAGATTTCATACCAGATGATCTTCTTTAATTCCATATCCGCGTTATATTCGATTATATATGTTTTATGTGCAATCTTTCCATTAAATGCAATAATTTTTGTTGCTAATTCAAATCCTCTCATAAACTAGTGTCACGTTGGGTTACCATTGAAAAATTCTTTTCAAACACACGAAAGATGGATTCTCCAATATTGGACCTTTAAAAAATTATCGATCAATTCAAAGTTCAAAAAAATTGATGAAAGAACATTATTTAATTATACTGAATTTGTGCAAATTAACATAATTCTTTTTATCGTCTCCACCCGTTTATCGATCCCTACGATAAAAGTTTTTGGCAAATATTGTACAAGGGAATCACGGTTGCATTTCTCGGGGAAGAAAGTAGTTTGAAATGAAATGTTTGAAAAATCAAATATGTTACGAAAGAATGTCGAACCATCGCAAAAACTTGTAGAAACAGGCTGAACTTTATTTAACGCTCATCATTATATACACGTCCGAATACTATGGGAGATATTGCGAAGACAACCACCTGTATGTGCGTGAATGTCGTTGGGTATAACGTCGCGCAGTGATCGAAATACTGTAACAAGTCTTAAATAAAGTTGTGAAACGGCCAGTATACATTTTACGTTCTTCGAATCTCCCGAACACATTTTACGATCTAAACTACGGAACGCTGCAAAAAACGTTGCCAATCCAATTTTTTCCACGACCAATATTTCTATTGAAACGTAACATTTTCAGAAAAACAGTTTTCACCTGCCAAAGCATTTTTCAAACAATGGCCTCAAGCTCATAAAACACACACACAAGAATTGTTAACCTCCCGAATCCGTTGCAACGATTTTATCACTAATTTCATTCGTTCGATACGTGATTCGAGTTCACTCGTCAAAATGAATTATTTGAAGAATTGGCGAACCGCTTGAATCTCCGTTTTCCAGCGTTTTGAAAAAGAAGATAACATTTATCGAATCAATAGTTATTTTATTCAAGTTAGACTCTATTTTTGCGGGAGAGAGTTAAAATTTGTATTTGTTTATACAATGCAATGGACAATTATGTAATTCGGTAAATACTCATATTTTCCTCTGTTACACTCTTATATACACATACATCGGGAGAGAAGAAAAGGAATCCACGTGACAATCCAAATCTATCTATTAACGTTGCTTCTGTTTTCAAATTTTTCGCTCGCTATAGCGAGAGGTCCAACGGCCCCGGGTCTAAAGGTGGGTTGATGATTGGGCGACGTCGATACCGAGGAACCGCCGTAGCCTTTCTGTAACTGTGCCGCTTCGTAAAGGTGTTTTTGCATAACAGCGAGTTCGACTTTGTTGGAGGAAAGGAAATCCCTCATAGATATTAATTCGCCGGACATTCGACGCGGCGTGTCGATCGCGGGAACAGAATCGGACTTGAAGGAATCCCTCGGACCTATGCGGGTTGGTCTTCTTCGCGGATAATATATGGTCGATACGGAGGACTTTCTTCGTGGCAAATGTGGCGCGGCAAGATCGCTTCCCCGACATCGCAGCTTCTTTATTATGCAATTTAACGCTTGCTTTATAACTATGGAGGTTACGTTAAGCAGCGAGTATATGCAGCAACATCCGAGAACGAGGAACAAAAAGTTGGCGAATCGATATCTGCAAACAGGTATGACAAAATGTCAAAGTTTCTCTGAATAATGAAACAGAAAAACATCTTCGAGCATTACGCTCGATTTTTCATCCTCGGGCAGCCTAACGCACTCGATAGTTTGAGTTCGCGTCAACTATTGGCTTTGTTTGGTCTTGTTTGGGTTAACTATTGTGCAGTGGGATTTTGTATATTGAGGAAACTTACAGATGAACGTATGGATAGCTGATCTTCTGAGTGGTGACAAAGTCGCCGAAACCGATGGTCGCGAAGCTCACGAAGCAAAAGTACAATGCTTCGAAGTAATCCCAGCCCTCGAGAGACGCGTAAACGGCGGCGGCGCAGCACGCGAGTCCGCAAGAGGCCAACGACAAATAAAGCATCACCCAATAGACGCTCGGTTTCCAGTGTTCGAGACCGCAATCGTCGTCGTCGTCGTCGTCGTCGTCGTCCAGTATATCGGGCAACGATGATCTCGCGTTTCCCGATCCTGATCTCATCGGCAAACGTCGAGACGCCAGCGTGGTTCGACGCAAACGTTTCTTCAAGCGACGCAGATGGAGGGTGCGCAGTATCCACGCGAGGAATGTGATTATTCGCTCGAGAAAGAGATTGAAGAAAAGTATTCCTCCTGAATGAGAAACGAGTAAGAAATCTTTTTTTTCTTCGGTTTTCGCCACACTTTCCGCGGGCTTTGCGTTCTTCGACGAAAAGAAATTTGAGTACAAATTTCAGGACAAGAATTATGAAAAAATACTTACAAAGCATCATGATGATAAACCCAAAAACATTATAAAAGAAAATGTCGACATCTGTATCGCGATTAATTATCACAGCCAAAAACAGCGATAAATCATGGAGCGTGGAATAGTTGTGGAATAGTTTCAGAAAAAAATATCGTATTTTTGCACAAGTTTTTTCTCTAAAATATTCTCTTTTTTTTTTCATTCGTAAAATTCGTACACAAGTTTTTTTGTCTTGTACATGAAAAAAATGAGAGAAGCGTGATTGCTTTTGTGGATTACCGGAGCAGCCTAGAAAACCATAGAGGATTACTGTAGCTCTTCCCGCTGTCGTCTGAGGTGCGGTACTTCCGTATCCTATAATGATATTGCATTTTTCAAAGATCCTTCTCGTCGTGCTGATACGCGGCATAAGTAGTAAATCAACATTGTAGCCAAACACCCGATAAACATCTGACGGATAAACCTTCTCTACCAGTTTTCATTAAACGAGACCAGCAGAAAATACTTCAAAGAGGAATCAAAGAAAATCCGAAAAGATCCGTCTATGATTAAGTTTTTCGATCTACAAAGATTTTGTACTTAAAGGTTCGGATCGCCTGTAATTTTGTAGTTGAGATTCGGTGTACGTAATAACGAGGAAGATGAAGAAATAAAGGGGACACTGGGTCGTGACGAAGATATTAACATTCCAGAATTCCTTTCATGCATTCTCGAGCGTCGACCCAGCTTCCCGTCTCTTGCGCTCATTTCACTCTTTTTCTATGTCAAATTTTGTATAGTGCAAATGAGGAAAAGCACGTGACACGGATTATTTTCATTTGATGCATGACGCCAGTTTATTGGAGCGCAAGCGTCTCTGATCTCAAGTTTGAAAGGAACGGAAACAAAAATATTTTTTTTATATACGTTTTCGTTCTATAGCAGCGCAGAACAAAAAACATTTTTGCTTTTATGCATTTTGCCATTTGAATGATTTTTACTTGCATTTGAAAATTGGCCAGTATTTAGCGAATTAATAGTAAGACCTTTTTTTATATCGATATATTAATTTCATTAACAGCGTCGATACTAATCGTTCATTAGAATAACATTTCAAAAATCGATAAGATAAATATCACGTTGACTAATGAATAATTATTATCTCTAATATTAATATTATCAAATTAGGCGAAAAAAAAAACTACTTTTCTCTGATACATTGTAATTTCAGGTATCTCACGAAGCTGATGGATCGAAAACTACGCGGGCAATTAGTCCCGACTACAAGGAGTGCTGGAGAGAAACTTTTATGAAGAGGCAATGAAACGTCCTCTATCAGCGGTTTTTTTTTGCCAAGAGGTAAAAAGTCTAGCGCTCGGATCAAGTAGTACTACCAACAGAAGCGTACAATGAGTTCGATACCTATGGTCGATACGATTGTCCCAACAAAGTGAAAACTTCCGGGAAAATCCCAGCGCCTTCGTTTGTTGATAATACCGGTAGTCGAGGCGTTCCCGTAAGCGTAGAGCAGCTCGTGAAGACGCTGCACACCTTGAGGTCCGTTGCGCAAATGATGTCTTCGAAAAGCGTGATATATCCGCCAGAATTCTGCCGCCTGTTTTTTTTTTGTTTTTATCCAGAAACAAAGTAATTTTTTTCGAATGACGAATAATTTATCAGCAACTTATCCACAAAGCTTTCCTCACTGATTCGTACAAGTTTACTGTTCGAACGATTGCGCACGAAACAAGTCACAATTATTAACGTTGAGTATTTATCTCTTTTCATCGGGTTTTCGGAGAAATTGAAAAAGAAACCACTATTTCCTCACACCTGGCGTATCTCGACGTCAGACTCGAGTCTCTGAAAGAGGGCTGCTCCTGCCACCATATAAGCTGCCAGAACAACCGCCAGAAGAACGAATCTCGCGTTGTCTTCCGCGAGTCCTCCGCACACGCACATCCCCGATGTCTCTCATCTCTCTTCGCCGTCTCGCGGCCCATCTTCTTTTTTTCCTTCTTCCTTCTAAACCCCACCACGCGAGTTCGCCGTTTCTACACTAGTTTGTACCTCGGCGATTCTCGAGACGCGCAAACTCCGCTCTATGTTTTCTCGCACACGGACTCGCGACGGAAGATACTCCGTTGCAAGCTTACGACGCGAGCTGACCCTCTCCTCGGTCATTCGCTACATCTCGTTTCTTTTTTCCCCATCTTCTTGATGTCTCACCCTCGTCATTCAAAGAACTCGCGAGGCCGGAAGTAGAATTCCACGAGAAAGAGAGGGCCGAGGCAAATGCGAAGTTGAGCCAAAAGGTCGTCTACCATTCGTCAAAAAAATTGTTTATTCTTCGCTACAGGCATTCTTCCTTTATGTAAAAAAAACGTCGAGCCACATTTTTCGATCTTACTGTGGGAAAGTTGCATTGATAGTTTCGCAAAGGTTAATTTTTCATAGTTTATTCGTCTTTGGATCGTTTTTTCACAGAATTTCAATTGCTACAGTCGCCTATCCGAATATTGGCTGCGCCCCATGGAAAATCTCTTACCGGCAAATTCTGTTTTTATACAATTTCGCTCCAAGTTCACGTTAAAAAATATTCATAAAAATGTTTCAAGTTTCTTGACTACTATCCCGAGTAATCGGCAATAAAGATTTCGCGTGTATTTAAAATACGAGCTGCAAAGTTCTTTCTTCACGCTATTGCCACAATAAAAAAAGTGATTAGCAGTGAAGATAAGATGAATGCAAAAAAAAAAAAACACAGCACGTATCTTCGATAGGACGTGACCTTGAGAGAAAAAAAAAGATTCTCGTGACGTTTATTCTTTTTTTTTTTTGACATTCGCGCCTTGAAATCTTCAAATTGTTGAATTGTCGTCCGAGAGTGCGGCATTGAAAAGTCTCGAGCGCCCGAAGGGTATGTAGGGCAATCTAGCGGCCTCCGGCCCATTCAGAGTCGCGAAAGTTCTTTGAGCTGGTAAAAATAGAAAGGTATGTTTACAGATGTTGCGTCCATTCGCATTAACTTTGAAAAGGGAGCGAGTTTTTTTGCGCCGGATTCTTTTTTTTTTCAAGTCTCCAGGGGTGTAAAGTAAACGGTTGGAATTATTATCTCCAAGTTGAGAGAAAAAAAAAGATAAGCTATACGGGGTGGATTACCAGAAGGTGTGACCTTGATTCCTCCTTAACATTCAATTGCACATGACTCAACATGTTTCGAGAGTCACCGTATATAAATGTAACTATTTTTCTGCCTTTTTTTTTCAATTTTCTCTCAAATCGCAATCAATGAAATAATTAATGAATTAAATTAATCAACGGAACCAATTAACGGAAATTAATCAGTAATCAGAGGAAACTATTAGCCAGTCTACGTAAGAGATCGGGATATCCTTTAATGTGGCAAAATAAAAGTAAACTCTTGAATTATAATAAAAAATAAACATTTATTAACAGAGTGTGTTACAGAAAGGCAAGATGGCGCTACAAATACACGAGTTTGGGTACATAAATAAATTTCCATCCGCCCGGCAGTAATAATCAACTTCGCTCGTTCCGATACATAAAACGTGTACGCGAGGTCGTGTATGTAGGTCGGTTTCCTTTATATATATATATATATATATATATATATATATATATATATATATATATATATA
>JAPYZJ010001412.1:0-27768 GCA_030522765.1 Ophioninae sp. B BG-2022a | reverse complement strand
CGAATTAACAACAGAAAACACTGCCATATCTTGGCAAAGTTAGTAATATTTCAGTGGGCCATCTCTCCTCTATGGCCATCTGTCCTCGAATTACCCTAAGCCTTTAAAAAATCGTCTTCTGGGCCTTATTCAGATCACTGTTCCTAATAAGACCATACTCGTTGTACCTTCGTTAAAAAAAAACCATATGTAATCTTAAATGTTAAACTTAAATTTTGATAACAACATATACAGTGCTGATAAACCACTACATATGATTAGAATAAATATTCAATAAGTAATATTGAAAACGTTTTTTTCTTTTCGAAAGCTTTCGTACGTCGAAATTGAATAAACGCCTACGTGGGATCGCACGCGCTCCCTTCTATCGACTGCATATTTGTTTGGGTTCACCAAAGTGCGACGGTTCCGATTGCAATTGCGGCAATTCAAAGTTAGACACTCGACGATCTGAGCTCAATCCAATTTTGACTTTGTAGTTTAGGATATTTAAAATGTAGGCTTTATTAGGCACTGGGCCTTAAATGGATCAGACACTGGGTCTTTTAACGAAAAGTTAGATTTACAGGCAGAGTTATCTACGCTTCCAAAAGATCTGAAAAAATTCTGGTTAACTGATTAAAGCGTCTACCACATGGTCCATCAGTTGCCAAACTCAAAAGTTAAAAACCGTCGTGAAAAATGCAACAAAATTAAAAAACATAAGTGAAAATTGAAGTTTCAAATGTTGACTGTTCCTTTAAAGACCCAATATACACACGCCGGGTCAATAAGCACCGAGGTGCGTGAACACAGGATGGAACGAACATATCAAGGATAGTGAACCGAAAGTGTAGTAGCCGCGGAGTGAGAGGGATAACCGAAGACGCCAACTCGGCGTTCAAGGACTTTCCGTGTAACTCGTCGCGGACGAGTTCGTTTCCTTCGCGACCGTAACACTGGTAGAACTCTACCGTCCCGGTTTGCAATCCGAAGAACAAGAGAGGGAAGGTAGAATCGAGAAGCATATGGGCGAGGGGTAGGAGGGGTTGCTCCTCAGAGGGGGGACCCCTGGGAGGTTCTCTCCGCTATCTTTGCTCTTACTGTTGTACTTGCATTACGAACACCAACTGGAATCGAGAAACCAGAAATACAAGGCGATGAGGGGGGGGGGGGTTCGGAGGGGTAGAGAGAATTCACCTTGTACACCATGTTTTCCCGAGTTACGCACGAAACGATTTGTGAGTTGAATCATTAAGTCGATATCCCTCTTGCGATCTCGATCTGTCTTTACCGATCGCGGAGGATGGAAAAGAGGGCGCTGTAACAGGGAGTAATCGGCATCGAATGTGTTTCCAACACAGTGGATACCCAATAGGTACTCTAGGTGAAGGATTCACTGTCGCCCTGTCGTATAATTGTAAACGAAAAGCATAATTAATTGTTGGGCCTGGTTCATACAAGTACCCCAAGAAGGGTGCAAGAACTCAACGATAAATCATTCAACGATCGAGACAGTCCCTGGTGTTTTCGAGGCAAGCTAGGATGAAACGATTGGATCAGCCGAGTTTGCATTGAAACACTGTAAGATAAGACGTTCTGCCTTTCAACGTGTTTTACTGTCCTTTGATACGTTCGTCTGTCAACAGATTCTGTTGGCCTCCCAATATCTAGAGTCCTTCACCTTCCTCCGCTAGCCTTCACCGTGTCTCATTGTCTTTCCTAGTGTTAAATTGTTTGTCCACGTTTTTATTATTGTTAGTCATCTCCCAGTATCATTAACTATGTTCTGATCGATCGTTTGCCACGATGCACCTTCATAGTGTTCCACTGTCCTCCATGTTCCCCATCGACCATCACCATGTTCTATTGTTCTTTATCCTATGCTACTTTCCTTTACTACGTTCCACTGTCCTTCACCACTTCTTACTACCCTTTGACACGATCGACCCTACTGCGACACGTCCCAATGGCCTTCACCATAATTCACCATTATGCGCCACGATCCACGATCCTCCACCGTAACACTCTTCTCCAACACGAGCCACTATCCCTCCAGCATCTTCCATCACCCCAACCCCACATCGAAAATTACCATTCACGGGTGAGCACCGAAGATACCAGGATATCACTAGGTGCCATTAGCTACTGGGGTGTACTTCGCGGCTAATGGTGTCTTTTGGCCTTTGAACCAAACAGGCGACAGCCGCAACAGTTCACCACCAGGAATGGACTCAGGTGACGAGGCTGCGAGAAAAGTACCGTGCGCTAACTGTCCCCCGACGAAGGTAGAGCGCTCGAGGGATGCTGAGAGATCGACGAAGAACAAACATCAAGCGGTATGTGTTCACCGAACCTGGCGCACTATGTAAATAGTATAAAATACTGCCCACTGGTACTTCGGGCTACCGGTGTCCCGCAGCTGGTTAACAAACCACTCTCCATCTCTCTCCCTCTTTCTATCTCTCTCTTTCGTTTGCTGATGTCGAGAGCCCGCGCGGTGGTACGCGATCAGCCAAAGGCAGCTCGCGCGCCTATCACCGACCCAACCGATCGCAAACACCACCAATACCCACGCACGATCTGGAACTGACGCTAAAAAGGCTAGGGCTCGAGACAAGCAATAGTGGCCACTGGAATTGCCACGGGCAATCCACGCTCTCCGGAGGACGGAAAGTGCATACTGGATAAGTGCCCGAAGCAGCGCGCACCAGCACGTGCGACTTTGGAACGCGGAACGCTTGATGATTGACGGACAGCATCGGAGGTACCCCTATTGCCCT
This sequence comes from Ophioninae sp. B BG-2022a, assembly GCA_030522765.1. NCBI lineage: Eukaryota > Metazoa > Arthropoda > Insecta > Hymenoptera > Ichneumonidae > Ophioninae sp. B BG-2022a. The sequence continues at coordinate 25,006 of JAPYZJ010001412.1, read as the reverse complement.
GATCCTACTTGCCGCAACTTTACTAGTACCGACGTATGTACGATTCACCGATTAGCCTTCAAATTGTTCTTCCAAATCGGACGTCCAAAGTGGACGAACCGCTTTCCCAACACGAGGATGAGGCACCGAGAGGTCGCTGAAAAATTCGCCGCTGTGAACTCTGCTTCACCTCACAGTCTTTCTCTCTCTCTCTCTCTCTCTCTCTCTCTCTCTCTCTCTCTCTCTCTCTTGCCAATTTGCCGGTGGAGTCCACCAATACTGCTGACGGTATTATAGACTATTCGTAAAACTTGAAATCACAATCCCTTGGGCTGCGATTTGTCGTGACGAGGAATATTTCGTAGACATTTTCAGGTCGTTTTATTTCTTATTTATTTTGCAAAAACAACTTAAATTTCTCAGTTCTGAATTATTTTGTACGGTTTCTTGACTTGTTCAGCGATTGGCTTCTTTCTCTTTCTTCAGCAATTTGGATCGCCTTTTCAAGCAGTCAGATCTGTAGGCTTGGTTTCCCTTCTGCTTCTTTTATTTTCAATTAGGATAGGGTTTAGCAAACCAATTTGGGGTGACCAACCCAAACAATCTCCTGATTATATTCCCGGGTATCTTGTACCCGATCCAGGCTTATTCGAAAATTTCAGATTATTTGTATTTTCGGTCTATTTGTTTTCTCAAAGCGCTGTACGGATAATTTCGACAGCAATTAATGTAGTTTGTGCCAGGTTAATGTACAACGAAGATCATCCTGACCCAAGTACTTAAATTCCAAACAAACCGAACCAAGCTCAACCCTAGTCAACATTCTAGTACAGTCCACGAAGAGGGAAGACTGATGAGGGACCCTCGGCGTTTGAACCCGAGAACTTTAATTGGCACCAGAGATATCGAGGCAGGTCAATTATTACATCGATAGATGGCTCGGAGATTAGGAGAGAGACGGATTATTATGATGCGCCTTGCGAAGACTTTTCGTCCCTGAACTCGAAGTTGAACTTGACATTGAACTTGGAGGGACCGGGATCGCTGGTATCCCTCGAGGATAACATTCACACGTGTGCACCAGAGTGCAAAGATGCTCCAATCGAAAGAGAATAAGGACCTCGAGCGAGAGGAGCGCAACCTCCGTGACCTCCGTAAACTCGCCGGGACCGTCCATATGTCTGTCCATTGGTGTGTACACTCACGTACGTACAGCCGGTTGTGACCACGAGGGGGCCCATACCAGGTTGGATTAATCGTTGTATAAGGTCTTCGCGGATATAACGGCACGTCATAATGAGACACGAACGACCGGCGCGGCGATCCTGCGGCAACGGACTAAATATGTATACACATCTGTATGCATACGTTACGTTATACATAGGAAGAGGACTTTTTCAACCCGTTGGATCGCATCCATAAGCACATCCGGCCTTTTCGAGGACAATCCATTATCCGTCGATACGGTCATTTTGAGACCCATGACTTTTTCGGAGACCTTCGTAAAAAGGCAATAAAGGGTTACGGGTTAGTTTGGGTTTCAGATATGTTGATACTCCTGAAATAGGATAATCCTTAAAACGTATGAATCAACTGTTTTTTGATAACGTCAATAAATCGAAAAAATAAATTCTGATTCAGTACGACGTTGCAGACTTGCCAACCGAGGTCGTTAGTCAAATTTACATTCCTAGATATACGTATACCAACGTACACACTTGGAACGATAAATGCGTGTTTGGATTTGTTTCGGTTCGTCTATATTTGTAGATACACGTGCGCAAACCTACATCACTTTATGGAACGGTAAATGCGTGCTTGGGTTCGTTTGGGTTAGTCTATATTTGTAGATACACGTGCAGAAACTTACACAACTTTATGGAACCATAAATGGGTGTTTGGGTTCGTTTAGGTTCGTCTATATTTGCAGATACACTTGCGGAAACCTACGCAACTTTATGGAACGATAAATGCGTGTTTGGGTTCGTTTGGGTTTGTCTATATTTGTAGATACACGTGTGGAAACCTAAGCAACTTTATGGAACGATAAATGGGTATTTGGGTTCGTTTGGGTTTGGCTATATTTGTACACTTGCGGAAACCGACACAACTTTATGGAACGACAAATATGGGTTTGCGGGCTTGTGTTTGCGGCTAGTATAATACAGTAGACACGAACGAGTGTACAGAAGCAACGGTCCCGGCAACTTTACTCTCTTACACCTGAATAATAAATAATGAATAATAATAAAGTTGCGTAGAGCCGACAAGACAAATATGAATGTATCCCTATATTCCGTCTCTCTTGCTCTTCTGCTTTATGCCTCAACGATGTCTACGCCCATGAATCATAATGCAATACTATAAACGCATTAACGTTTTCAAACGGGATTCGGCGCGACCGTCAGATCGCGGTACTACGTAGCGTACCCGTGTCCGTATAAGGGCCCAGTTCTTTATCGACTCAATGCAGTAGTCTGGTCTAGAGCAAGATTTTTGACGTCATTTTTGGGTCGGTATAACTTTAAAACCGTTAAACTTGTCTTGATGAAATTTTACATATGTTCTTTTGAAAATGTATCTACATTAAAAAAACCTTTATTAACGGTCGCGTAAGGTAATTCAAATTGAAAAGGAAACTCGTCGAACTGCAGATTTTAAATAATAAATTGCATCGTGGAACTACTGGTGAAAATTCAAATGCGTTTTTGGAAAAATCATGTTTTTCAGTGGTGCGAACAATTTTCCGACCTCTGAGGATTTACTTGAAATTTTGGATAATCATACCGTATAATAGTAGTGCTTAAACGACGTTTTTCCTTTAACGTTTTTTTCACTGTTTCTTAAAAAAAATGTCGTTTTTCTATTCTTGATTTTTTACTATTTATTATTGTAAGTTCTAAATTTAAAATTCTCTTTCGGTTTGCGATCAATCAAGTGACCAGAATAATGTACCAGGCTGAGTTCCTCATATTTACAAGTCCTTCACGATATTGTTTATACCTGCATAAAGTACCGTATTTTATAAAATTGTAAATTAAATCTGCAAATGTACACATGATGAAATGTCCAAGTGATTTTTCAATCGTCCTACATATTCCTTTAAACTCAAATTGTCAAAAAAATCTTAATAATGTCATTTTATTTCATGGGCTATCTATATTTAAAAAATAATTTACATAATTTCTGACGAACAATTTCATCATTTGATCTACGAAAATCATACAACTTTTTTCCCAATTTTCACAAACGTGTACTGTCCTATTTTGGAAAAAAAATGAAAACAAGAAAGTTGAAAAAGAGAGTTCGTTGTGTTCCAACGATGGCGAACTTCGATAAAAAAGGAATCGTTAAAAATAACTAAAACAGGAGGAGTTTCGAGTACGGATCTGACAAACGAGAGCAGAAAATCGCGGAGGAAACGGCGAGACGGTTGAAAGTTTTTATTCCCGGGAAATATGTCGCGAAGCAACGGTAATTGAGACCCGTGAACCCTCGCGACGGTTTATCCCAGCGCAGAAGTCTCTTTCCTTCCTCTCTCTCTCTCTCCGTTGGTTCCCCTTTTTCCTTCTATCCCTCTCGATCTATGCAGTCACCGGGAATAGCTAGGAATATATAGCTATAATATTCCGAGTGTTACCGGAGAAGGGATGGAGGTACGTTTTTCCTCCGCCTCGTCAAGGAATTCCGCAATCATTTCAGATTCCGCTGTGATACGCATGTGTTACACACAATTCACTCGGAGTCTTACATACCCAGGGTATTATCTATTATGTAGAGTCCTCACCGATGTACCTAAGTACGAAACATTCTATGTGCCCACGAGTAGTATTCCGAATGTTTTATCCTTCCCCCGACCTCTCTTTTCTCCTTCTGCCCATTGGTGATGGTACGTGATGGTACTTCGTATTATAGACGGAAGAGAGGGTGGAAGAAGAAGAGGAATGGTTGAGGTCATGTTCACACGAGACTCTTTCGCTCTCTCTCTTTCTGTTTTTCCATCTCTCTCTAGGCTGCCTTCATCTTTTCTTTCATGCCCGGACGCACATGAGCCGACTTATTAATTCACTTATTCCAATTAATATTAATGCATGGCGCACGAGCTCTGGGCGTATTCATCAACTTTCCTAATCCCTAGCCGGCTGACAGCTGTTCTCGGATCGAAGAGTCGTCGTGGTATCGCGAGGCGATCGCTAAATTATTTTCTAGAAACCTGGCTTCGCCTCCTAGTTATATTTGTTTCTAGAGTCCCTAAGATTAGGTACTCGAGCGCTTTCGAAGTCTTGCGTGGTGTTTCCAAAACCCACGAGTAGTGCCAGAAAGCTTTCACGTTAATCTCAGCAGGTTCGTAGATGATTCTAAATTCCTCGAGTAGCTCCCTAGGCCTTTAGGCAGACCTTTTGTTTGCTGAATTATGAGATTTCGTGCAATCTCCAAGTATCTCTCGCAGTTTTTCAAACCGACCAGAAGTTGATAAAACTTTCGTGTAGGACCCAACAACTTCGTAGATGTTCCTAAATTCTTTAAGCAGAATTCCTAGTTACCCAGTTCTTTGAGCAGGATCTGATTTTTTCGAGGAGTCCCTAGATCCCTAGGGGATTTAATAACACTCCTAAAATCGTTTCAAATTTCCAACGCACACTATGCAGCTCCCCTTGCCCAAACGAACTTTCATGTGAAATCTAACATCTTCCTAGACGTTCCTAAATTCTTTAAGCAGGATTCCTAGTTACCTAGATCTTTGAGCAGGACCTGATTTTTCCGAGAAGTTCCTAGATCGCTAGTATAGTTTCTATCATGACCAATGACGTCCTAGAGATTTAACTCTTCAATTCCCAGTGTCACCTGTAGGTGACATATGTTTAGTCGTGATTTTATACCATAGTTAAATATATATTTTTTTCTTTTCTAATAATTAGTAATGGCATTGAAGACTACTTTTTATTTTTTTTTATATGTGGCAATACCCATCACTAATCAGTTGTCAATGTCACTAGGTTATTTCGCGGCAATTGGAAAGAAACTTAGTTTGTGCTACCTACTGTGATAAAAAATGCTATAAAAATGTCTAGACCGTAAGTATCGTTTTTTTTAATTATTATTGTATGCCTTAGTTATATATGCAACCTATACTTGATTCATATGTACTCGAAAAAATAACTGATAATTTTTAGATTGTTTTTCTTATTTTTCCTTTTCAATTAACACATATTGACTTGATCATTAAATTAAAATTATAAAACTCCATTAGTTTGGACATAGGAATTGAAGAGTTAATAACACTCCTATAATCCTTTCAAATTTCCAACGCACCCTATCCAGATGCTCACACCTGCGCAAGCCTTTACTTTCCTTTGTAGTACTTAGCTCACTTATGCGGTTGCAGTAGTTAAACAACCCTGCCAGTAGATTACTAGTTCTACATCCAAGAACGTCAGCCATTCACCGATGGCTAAAAGAACATCAGTATCTTTTTCAAGAGTCTCCAACTGTAGGTCTCGAACCCCAACAATGTCTAACCCAAACAAACCCAAGCATGTCCCTTTTTTTGTGTCCAGCGCCCAGATTGTCCTCCTCGGTCACCCAGTAGCCGGATCAGAAAGACGAAACACCGAGATACCCCTACTTCAGAAAATAGAAAAACTCATCCTCGCAGGACCTCACGCATGATTTCCTAACAAGGAATAACATCGATCAACAGGAAAGTAGAGAAACACTCTTTTTAAAACTAGGATAATAGTAAGTTGTGCAGTGCATGTGGTATGGGCTGGTAACACAGATTGGCTTCGAGGTAAAAGCGGAGGGTATACATAACGCGAATTAATGCACTTCGAACAAGGTAGGGCGAGCACTGTGGCGAAATGGGAAAGAGAGAGTGAGAAAGAGAGAGAAAGAAAGATGATGACAATGATGATGATAATGTATTTCGTGCCTTGGTAGACGTCTAGGCAAATTTAACAACATAATAACAAATCAACATAGTCGACCAAATTTAGTGGCATAATTAGAATAATAATAAACTAAAGTAATATACATGTAAAGTAAAAACAAAATAAAAATAAATCTCTTATAACAACAACAAACAAAAATAATAATGATAATAATAATAATAAATAATACTAAAATAATAATATGGAGAGAGAAGGGGGGGGGGGTTCGGTGGGCAAAGAAGAAACTTCAAAGACCCACGGGTATAGGATGACACTCGGTGGGTCCTCCGGAGTCCAGGGCGTCCAGTGTCGTCGTTTCACCAACGTCGTTGTATCGTGAAGCTGTAGGCCCACACTCCGTACTCTTGAGACCGCAGCACCAAGAAACGAGCAACAGTCGCGCGTTCTTCCCGCAGCGCTTTCTTTCTCTTTCTCTCTCTCTCTCTCTCTCTCTGTCTTTCTTGTTACTTGGTTGGGAGACTCTCGGCTCGACCTTGAACGGGCCCTGTATGGTCTATGCCACTGACACGGACCAAGGACGCGAGGCGGCAGCATCGGCGGCCGAGTCGCGCTCTTCTCTCTCCCTCACTCTTCTTTCACTCTCTCACTCTCTCTCTCTCTTTCCTTTGGGCTCTCGCTTGATGCAGCTTATCCTGCCCCCTCGCCGTACTAACAGCATAAGAACAGAGTATACGGAGTAAAAGGAGCAACAGTACGCAAAGAAAGAAATAAATGGAAAGGGAGAGCAAGAGAGAGAGAGAGAGAGGAGAGAACGTATCGTGACTCTTTATACTCTCCGTCCCTCTCTCTCTCTCTCTTCATTACAGGGGGAGAGGATGTCCCGAAATGCGGTCGTGGAACTCATCCGCAAGAGCTACCTCGGATTCTCTGGTAAGTATATTCCACGCGTACATACATTCAAGCACATAAAACATTTTTCCATAACCTAACTCCGAAATATCATCCCCGATCGTCCAGAATTAGGCCGATCATGGTTCTCCTATTTTTCCGACCCAATAGATAATTCCTAGTGACAAGGAGTCGAGTATCCATCAAAGCCTAAAAAGTACGCTCTTTTGGCGGTCGTTGGTGGAGTAAATGGTTTTGGCGACGATGAATACAATACGTGAAACCCAAACAAACCCAAACGTGCGACCTCTCTGAAAACTAGATCTACCTGGATTGGTCTGATCGTAGTTTATTGTTTTTTTTTTTTGTTTTAATAGTCTGAAGATCATTCCTACCGATGAGATGTGGAGTTTCCATCAATTTTGATACTTGGTTGAACGATGATCTTTGGGGACCGGCAATTGATGTAGGCATACTGGAGACGAATATTTTCAATCCACTCGGGTGATCCGGCAAATACTTTCCGATTCCTGTCAGTCGAATCATTGAAATTTTGGCTGACGGGACGTTTTTCTTTGCAAATAGGACTTGCGCGAGAATCGCCCTCTTAAGAATTCTTCGTGCACCGAAGGCACCTTTCGCCTGCTCGTACGCTCTCCCTCGCACTCTGCCGCCTGCTTCTCCTTATAGCTGATCCAAAGAGGGGCATTGGCGCAACAGTCAGCAGGCAGAGGTCGCTGCCCCCTTACTCAGCGTATATAACGAGCTCTCCACCGTCTGTGCACAATCGTCCCTCTCCCTCTCTTTCCTCTTCGAATTTTCTGCAGCGAGCAATTTTTCTTGGTGTCGTTCAGTAGCTGAAAAGAGGGTTAACCGCGTAGGAGTGTGTCACTGCAGACGATTCAGCGTCATTGACGACGAGGTCGAGTGCCGATGACTGGTGACCACCAACAGGATGGGTGACCGCTAGTTCGAGGCAATGGCTGAGATGGAACGAAGCAATGAAAAACCAAGGTTGTAAATGTTATTGGCCTGCCAATGGTAGACAAGTAGTATTCGAACCGAACAAAACCCAATGAACGTCCACGAGGTTCTTTCGGCTAATCACATTGGGGACGTTCCCAGCCAGGAATTTCGCCCACCCATTATTTCTCAGAGTATCCAGGCGGGGATAAGAAAGAATAAAGGGGGACGAAGTCGAGGATGAAAAACGAGGCAGCCGAAGGGCCGTCCGTCACGTACACCACGGGCCCCAACCCAAACACGCACATCCCATTCGCCAACCTTTCAATACGCCCCCACCAACGCCCACAACGTTTCTTCAAATATTTCTTTTTTTTTAATAACTCTACGTCGCCACGACGAACAAAAAAATCTCCCCCAAGTTAGAAGCTCGGAGAGTGCACATATTTTTCATCGAGATAATTCCTCGTCCCGTGTACCGATCATTGGGAATCTTCCAATCGGCTCGGGAATCATTTTTCATCGAGTGAGACTCGGGCTCATCGTCCCTTGAAGGAGGACGATGAGCTCTCGCTCAAAGCTGACTACGAGTTTCAAGTGACTCCTTCGAGGACTCCGGATTTGCTCATACCCCGTTGGATCCGATACTACGTCATCAAGGGTACCTCGAAGAGTTACACAGGTGGAAGACGTCCACTCTCGCCACAAACGTCCAAGACTGATTCACGCTGAATTTGCACGCTCGAATTAATATACTAACCAGAGCCGGACGGTACTCCAGATGTTAATGCAAGAAACGAAACTGCCGCCAACACAAAAAAAACAGGACGTCCCGACTGTTTCTTTTTTTTCTTTAACTCTTAGAGTTAATTACTGTGCAAAGAGCCTTCTCAAGGCTATCCGTAGTTGCTGGAAGTCGCCTGACGGTAAACTCTGCGGAGTCGACATAGCAATGCCCTGATAGCCTGGTAAGCCCTAGGGACCTCCAAGAAACCTCAGCATCAACTTGGTCGAAACAAGCTGCTCCAGCAACCATCTCGGATTGGTTCTGCTTGGATTTGCGAACACTAAGAAGTCTTCAACCCAAACAAACCAAAAAAAACCAAATAAGACCCAAACAAAACCAAAAAACCAAATGAAACCCAAACGAACCCAAAAAACCAAATCAAACACACACAAGCCAAAACATACCTAAACTAGCCCTAGGGTGAGTCCTAAGGACTTTCAAGAAACCTAGGCATCAACTTGATCGAAACAAGCCACTCCAACAACCAATCTTGGATTGGTTATGTTTCGATTTAATATCACTAAGGAGTCTTTAACCCAAACAAACACTGAGGAGTCTTTATTGCAATGTCCCGGTTGCCTGATGAATCCGAAAGACCTTCGAGCAACCTTCAACTTGATCAACTTAGGCTACTAATTTACAAACTAGCCTAGGATCTTTGGGTTTGCGTTCGGATGAATTTTGAATTGAAAAAATAAGAATCTCCGTACTTGTCCGTGAGAAAGCGTTCCCGTCGAGTCCTTCAGGGCTTTTAAAGGCGCATTAAAAGCTTCATAAGTATCCAGCGCAGTCACGTAAATATGTCTCTTTAACAATGCTAGTCAGCGAGGATACTTCACGTATGATTTCTACGTTGCCGATTGTCCAGTACATCGCGGAATACCTCGACACTGCGGGATAACAAGATGGGTAAAGTAACGAGCCTGGAGTGCCAGGAAGAGGGTCGTGAAGCGAAGCTACTATGGGGGACCGATGAACGACGTGACCCCTGAGATTGTTGGAGAACAACGTTTACGATCGCCCGCCCGGCTAATTGGTGTCTCCAAGCCATCAGTGCACTAATTATCTCGGCCGATTTCCTTCCTTGTTGTCCACTGCTTTTCGATGCATCTGGTGTCCACTCATTGATGACTTTACTCTTGACCTTACCCTATGCTAAAAGCCAGTTAGGAAAGAGAACCGGAAGTTCATCAAAAAGCTGATAGGTCGTCATAAAGATTAACGCTGGAAGAGAATAGCCGTCTCCAAAAACTATTCCAACTCGTCAGGCTCGGATAATCCATTTTTGTCATTTCCTATTAAACTACCAAAGAACGAAATTTCACGCAAAAGGCAACGCGTGGGTGATGCACTCGGAAAGTTAATCACGGAAGAGCGTCCTTCCAATATCCCAAGATGTAAAAAGGACAGATACCAAAGGCATTACACATCGTTGAGTAACCATTGCCGTGGAGCGAGATTGACTAGAGTCCCGATAAGAGAGGCCGTATATAATCTAGAAGTATTTTACACGTCGCTAGCTCACGACTTAGAGAACAGCATACCGGAAGTTTTCCATCAACGGATACCCCGCTCGAAGTTCCACAGCTTAGCTGACGGAATCCTAAAATGGAAGCGTTAGATTTTCCTCCGTCAAGAGTCCACACTCGTGCTCAAACAACCAAGCAACCCATCTGGCGAATTCTATCGATGTGCCTCATCTTCCTCATGTATTTGCCTTATCAGGGTATCTACGAGTTGCAGATCCATCTCGTAAGTCTTCATCGTCGTTTCCTGTTTCTATCGAGAGCTAGATCGAAGACCCAGCGTCTGAAGTTTACCATCAAGACTATAATCCAAGGAGTCTTCGTTTCCTGACGTATAGCTCGTTTGATGAAGAGAATTAAATGAGGGAATCAAGGAACAGCGAGGAGACAAGTTATGGTCATTCCGGCGGATTCGTCCTAACTGAGTTCGGTGCCTATAAACCGTGGGGTATCCGATCAAGGTTGGAATTGTTCTCCCAATGATCCGATTGGATGAAAATCAAATAAGGAAATCCAGAAATCAATAGTGACGGGACAAGGTACGTCCTGATAGGCGGGTTGGAGTCAGACTCTGGCATTAATCATCAAGACTGGAATTGAGGGGTTCTTCGTTCCCCAGGGCTTGGTTGTCACTTGATAAAAGAAAAAAAAACACCAAATGCGAGAATCAAGTAATCAACGGCGACGGGACAAGACTTCGTAAGCTCATTGCGCACAGACTCTGGCGTTTCCCATCACGACTGGAATTGAGAAGTTCTTCGTTCTCGTTTGATTGTCATTTAATGAAGAAAAAAAGAAAATCAACTGGGGAGAATCAACTAATCAATGGCCGACGAGGCAAGTTACGAACGTCCTGACGAATCCGTACCCGTGTCCTCGTTGGCCACTCCTGAGATACACTCAACGGAATCTCTTTCCACGATACAGACTTGTTTGTCCGTGTCTTCGTATCTCTCAATCTGATCGATTTGCAAGCCAGAACGAAAGACCGGAGCAGGATTGCCACCAAAGCTCTCGCTGAACGCTCCACCGATCCTGCGAATGGCCGTTGGCAGATTTCCAAAGCGAAAATCTCTTTTGCGATGGACTAGAACCGAAGAGAATCCATGATCGTGGGTCGGAGAGAGAAAGAGACTGTGATGAGTTGTCAAGCGAGTCTCGTTCCTCCAACACAGGGAATATGATTCCCTGAGATCGCATGTATACACACCGGCGTGTATATATATATATATATATATATATATATATTCGAGTTCTCGGGATACCATGACTCCTAGGATGGAACGAGGTATATGCTCTATACGTGTTGAGGGAGAGAGCCACCGCTGAGGCTTGATGGGATACGACACGAAGAAAATAGTTCGCCGATCGCCGTTAGAATATAAGTCTAGAAGTCTAAAGAGACCAAGGTGGAAGACACCACGAGGGATCGAAAGAAAAAGGGTCGAGGGAGAGATAGAGAGAGAGAGAGAAGAGAGAAGAGAACACAAACGATGGCACGATCACGCGCGTGAAACGACGACAGGTCGTTAGTCATTTCTCCTCTCTCTCTGGCTCATAGTTGGCCTGTTGAGGGGTCGGCTCTCCTCGGAGCTGCGGATATACGTGCGACCGAGTGTCAAGTAGCTCATATATAAACGACGTGGATGTACGCGTTACCAGCCACCAAGGGACGGCGCGCCTCCGTATCGCGCACTTCCACTCTCGAAATATCCAACCCGAACAATTTACTCTCAATCCCGATGGTCTTGACATCCCAATTGGAAAAACGGTGAACGTTCGGAAGTTCGGAACGTTCGAAACAAGAATACTTGGATGGGTGACCGCTTAGCTCAGTATGGAGTTGCGAGCCGACCGAAACAAACCCAAACAGACCCAAACCAACCCAATCAGACCCGAACCAACTCAAACAGACCTAAACCATCCCAAATAGACCTAAACCAAACCCGAACGCACTCAAAATCGCGCCAAACAAAAATAAATGTTCATGGGCAAACAATGACCTGCGCCGTCATTGATGATCCACCCTCGAATCTGGTCTCCACGAAAGACTGGACGGTAACTTTTTTTGGCAAGAAATTTCTGCCTCGTACCGTTTCCAGGTGAAACGAAATTTACACTCTTCGCTGTCTCGGCGGCAAGCGTATGGCGTGTAACCCGAAGCCGTTAACCCCGTGGGATTAATCGTCCCGACGGAAGTCTCGGCAATCATCAGGCTAACGACCTTCACGACAGAATCAGTATAGTGGTCTGTTGTTCTGGTATGTTATTGGCCGTATACCGTGTAATATCTCCACATAAGTGTGCGCCTCCTAACCTACACGAATAAACGTACACCCAACACCCATACGTACGGATACGTAAATATACATATGCAACCCGGAACGAGCGTATAAAAGTTTCGAAGAGCATGAATGCGAGCGAAACTCGGGAAGGATTTATGCATCGTTACTTTTTGACACAGCAAGTTCGGAATCGCGTGGAGAAACGGACAATACCATGCTATTCCGTATATTACAGTGGTAGAGCTGTTATCACGTAGTGACTCTTGTATCCGACGAGTCTGACGCGGTCTATTCATTGCTGCGGTTGCATGACCCCGAAATAACACATTTTCATGTCTAAGAGGTATACGAAGTTCAACGACAATTAAAAGTGGAAAACGAAACTACCAACTGATACGAAAACAGTCACCCATCTATTAAAAAGTATCGCCTCCTCGGTAACACCTGCGAAGGTCGTTTCGAACGCTTCGAAGTTAATTGGAAAAGAAAAAATCCACTTGTAGCTTGACGATGTGCAGCACAGTTGGCAACCTTCAGTCTCACGAGGCTTATTCTTTCTTTAGGGCACACATGGTTGAGCTATGTATGCGTTGTTACCATCGCCTACTGGTACTGCCCATCCAGTAAAGGGATCAGACAGTAGTCCTTTGTGCTCGCTCAGGGTACCCCCAACAGGTATAACTCAACTGCGATGAGTTCGAAAATAGTCCTGTTTTAGGTTGGATCGATTATGCTTTAATCTATCCTCAAGGCTGGGAAACCTGTCCACGGGTCCTAGAAGAGTTAGTGGTCGAGGTGTTCTGAGTAAACGATTCAAGTAAGTGGACCATATGGTTTAGGTATCCGTTCTGGATGGATGTGCCGAACGTAGATAAAGGGTTTTTGATATGATTTCTGGGTGGATTGTTTGATTGGAGGATGCGAGTAGATGGTATGGTTTTCTCTAATATTCTGGATCGATGAACGAAGTGGATCAGATCCTGGTTCTGTCTAGGTCCAGGGTAGAAGTGCCTAACGTAGATAAAGGGATTTGGATATGAGTTCTGGGTGGATTGTTTAATTAGAGGATGTCTAGGTCCAGGGTAGATGAACTAGGTAGACGCCTGCCACGTAGAGAAATCTAAATAGATGGTCTTAGATACATCCTCGGGATAGATAATCTGGGTGGTCCACTCAACCATTTTGAAGATAGCTAATTTGGGTTACGTTTTCGTTTGATGATCTAGGACCTTTGGAAAGATGAACCAGGCAGGTGATCCAAGTGGACCTTTTCAGTATTCCGTTTAGCCACATGTCTCAAGTACCCAGTCTGCGATAAAAAATCTACTAACTAGTTTTAAGACCCCAGATTTCACCCAAACAAACCCAAACACTAGGATCCTAGCGACTTATGAAGGTGAATAGTCCAAATGGGACTTCGCGAGAGAAAAGTTGAATTGGTAGAAACAGACGATCCGTCCACACCTAGGTAGATACCTACGTACGTGAAAAAGGATTGAAAGGTTTGAACGGAAGCAGAAGGGACCGTGGACGATCCATGGTAGGACTGGGTTCTCGAGTCGGGAACCACCGATATGGAAGTTCGCTCGTCCCTCGGCGACTAATTGGCCGAACGAGTTAATAATTTCTCGCAATTTCCTGAAATCGGTTCACCTCGGTTGCCGTACCTTTTTCACGCGCTAAAGAAACTCATTGCAGGCATGCATACCTCCGTGGCCACACACATACACGTACACGCGTAGAGAACCCTACGTACCTCATAAAGATCTCGCGTATGGAAGAGAGACCAGGAGAGAGAGAGAGAGAGAGAGAGAGAGAGAGAGAGAGAGCGAAAGAAAGAAAGGATGAGATCACCGCCCTTGCATTCTCCTTGGAAGGATTTTACGACGAAACGAGTGTCCGACATTGCTCAGAGAGCCCGTACACTCCTGGAGTGAGACGACCAGGATAATCTCGTGTAAAAAAAATAATAATGTAAGAAGAAATAGAAAAAAGGGAGGGAAGAGTAAAAAAAAGTAAAAAAAAAGGAAACAACAGCCACAACAACGACAACAACAAGAAAGCCTAAAACAAAAGGAGAAACAGAAGAACTTCGGTCTTCTGGCTTGACGGACCACAAGTCCTGGACTCCAATGTGAAAAGTTCGCCTCGAGGTCTTGCAACCTCCAGGATGAGGACTGGCTCCCTCCCCCTCTCCCTCTCTCTCTCTCTCTCTCTCTCTGTATTTCCCTCTCAGTCCCTCTCGCACTGATGATGCTCGTGTGAGCCTTCTCGTACACGTGATCCCCATAAGCATGTTTTATGCTCAAAAGCTGCTATACAACGTACCCTCGCATTAACTTACGCACGCAACGAACCCAAAGACTCCGACGCAACTCCGACTTTAGGGCGGAGTACCTCCGTACAGCCCTCTTTCCCTCGTGAGTCCCGGCCTTTGCCTTTCGCACTGAGAACGGATGCTCGCACGTATCTCAACCCATCCTGCCCTCCAACATCCCCCTGCACCCTCCCCCTGCCCGTTCTCCACCCCCTGCCCTCTTTGCTGCCATATATGTATGTGGGTATATATGTCCCCACGGATGTGGACGCATGTACGAACGCGAGCTTCAAATCCTTTTGTCTTGCTCTTTTCAAATCTTTTTACTGACAATTGCGGGGCCAACGGTAGCGCAAGCCTCGATAGAGGGCTACCACGGTCTTGAGATGAGTTTTATGATGATATTATTATTACTTATTATCAAAACTAATATCATCATTATTTTTTTGTTTTCATGATTATATCATCACGTGATGACAGCATCATCGTAAGGGTAATTGCTGTCGTCATCATTATCTTTATTATCATTGTTATCATCATCATCATAATCATTTTTGCCATTTCTGCAATTATCATCGTTATCATCATCGTTATCGTTATCCCAATTATCATTATTATCAGTCCTCTCTGTCTTAACTATTATAATTATTCCCATAATCAAATATTGATCATCGTCACTATCACCGTTATCACTACAATCATCATTATTAGTACTATTATTTTCATTATTATTATCTTGTTCACATTGCTTTCACAATTCTCGGCTTTTAGCCGGTTCGTATGAGTAATATTATTATTAGTTATTATGACATATTATAATTATGTGATGG
The DNA here is from genome assembly GCA_030522765.1 of Ophioninae sp. B BG-2022a. Classification (NCBI taxonomy): domain Eukaryota; kingdom Metazoa; phylum Arthropoda; class Insecta; order Hymenoptera; family Ichneumonidae; species Ophioninae sp. B BG-2022a. Next base: position 9,540 of record JAPYZJ010001412.1, on the reverse strand, counting down.
TTCCAATAAGTATTATTATTATTATTATCATTATTGTTATTATTAATAATGATAATTGACAAAAGTCACGGAATGGACGATTCCACTTTGAACGCCCTGTATCCTCCGTACGCGTAGAGTCGCGGCGATCGGTGCGTGTGCGTTTATACTCGTCCATCAGAGGGTACAAGCGTCCGGAGGGGAACCGGCGTTGCGCTCGGTAAGCTATGACGAAGGTTAACCTATCTCCGGGCTCGGATCTAAACGTTTTACGTACATATATGTAGCCAGAGTACTCTACGTGCCACTCTAACCTCTTTGTGTGCGAGTGCGTTCGTGGCTTTGTGTATATCACGCTCTGTGCCTGCTACCATTCCCGTGTACATCGCCCCCGCCCGAACATCCAACTCGCTCCTTTCAACGGGTACTTTTCTTTTTTTTTTCTTTGAACAATTACTCACGAAGACACGGACAGCCTCAATGACGAGTCGATCAAAAGAGCCATGCGAATTATTTTAACGCGTCGGAAAATTTTGCGCATTTCCGATAATGGCACAATTCTAGTTTTTTCACACTTTTATTCACCCAATCAACCATTAAGGAGCTCATATCAATTGATTTTTATCGACGTTTCGTTGTTTTTTAAGTAAAAAGACAAAACCGCAGTAAATGAAGTCTCACCGAAATAACTGAAGTTACCGAAGTTATTGAAGAGAGGGAGAAAGATGATGATAATGATGATTTATAGATTTCAGTATTGTTCATATTTCGTGAAAAATAGTTAACATAAAGAAAAGAAAAAAACGAAACAATTATATATATATATATAATGGGAATAAAGTGTCAGTGCGAGTGTGTATCTGTGAGTTAGTACTCGGATCGTAAAATTAACTCAACTGCTGAAATCTTTGTCAAACGCAACGTTAGAGAATTTTAAAAAATTCATATGTATATGTATGTACATAAAAAAACAAACAATATTACCGCGAATTCAGCGTCAACTAAATATAAAAAGAAAAAGAAAAATATTCAACAATATATAGATGCTACGGAGAGATGATGATGATAGATTTTAATATGCCCCAGTAGGTACTCTCAAGCAATATAATGAAATATACATAGAAATATAATAACAAAAAATAACAGCAGAAATAATAGTAACGATAATTTAAATGTAGAATTAATAAGAAAACTAAGAAATTAACCAGTAAAACTAAGTACACTAAAAATAATAATAAACTAAAAACTAAGTAATACAGATAAAAATAATAACGACATATCATAACTACCCTAGCGGCCAACATCCAATTTCAAACTATAAGTAGAAAGATAATAAGAAAATCATAGTATATGGGGTCGGGTAAGAAACCCGAACTTCGAATGACCAGAAGGCTCAAAATTCCGGATTTGAATATACCGAAACTACAAATTTCGTCAATTTTTGGGATTGTTTGGGTTTGTTTGAAATCAAGGGTTTAAAATCAAATTCACGAACCCAAACAAAACAAACAAATTTCGTAAACCTTTACGAAACTTGTAGTTTCGAACTATTCAAATTAGGAATTTTGAGCCTTCTGGTCAATCGAAGTTCGGGTTGCCTACTGAGCCCCACACTGTATAAATCAAAAATCAAGAGAGAGCGAGAGAGAGAGAGAGAAAGAGTAAACAATTTATCGAACCGTACTCTCGCGATTGCGTGACCCAAGTGACCTAGAGAGTAAGCAATTTCATAATCCTCGATTCCTCGGTTCCCTCCCCCTTCGGTACTTTGTCAAAACAGCACGTCGGATGCATTGCGAAGTGAAATCGCCACTGGACGCAACCAGGCCATTTGTGTGGACCAAATTCGCGATCGCGTAAAAAAAACAAAAAAACCACTTTCCCCTCCCCCTTCTCCTCTCCCTCTCGCTCTCTCTCTTCGTCGTTATCAACTGTATTATTTTCGATTATGATTATTATTATGATTATTATTATTATTGTTATTTTTTATTATTATCACCGCTATTCTGTTTATTATTTTTACTATCATTATTATTGTTATTATTTTTTGTCATAATAATAATTATTATTTTCTTTGTGTATATTAATTTTTAGTTATTTTTAAGTTTCTACGTTATTTTTGCTACTACTTTTTTTTTGCCCGACAGTCTTAGACTAGGGCATAATAAATTATATCATAATCATCATCTCTCTCTGGAGAACGACCCAGAGATCGTGACCAGACAAGGAAACATGGAGGTTTCTTTTTTTCGTTTCTTATGACAGGCGGGACGGTAATTTTAGCGTCGACTTACCGAAAGGGAAACGGAAGTGAGGAGACGGAAATAAACTGAGAGAAAGAGAGAGAGGGAGAGAGAATAAAATGAGAGAGGAGGAAGGTGAAGTTCGTAGGAGGAAATCGAGACGAGAGAAGGTGAAGGTGCAGCACTCTCGCGTAAGGTACGAGAGACGGGACGAGATGGAGAACGGAGGGGAGGGAGAGAGGGAAGGCGAGGGAGAGATGGAAGGGGAGGTAAGAGAAAAGTGGCAAGTCGGAGCGAAATCGCGTCGGGGTACCTCGACCTCTACCTTGGTCGCCACGCTCTGGGGAATTCTTCGGAAAAGGCTGCTCCTCCGGTTACGGGCACACGCACACACTTTGCATTCCCCGTATAAATATATAACGCACTCCGGCGAATGGATACTGCTCGCGGGACGGGAGCTCTACCGATCCAACCGACGCGAACCATTGAAACGAAAAAAAAATGCAAAAAATTAAATAAAAGGAGAGAAGAAAGGGAATTTTTAAAAGTTAAATTAAAAAGAATAAAGATTAGATAGGATAGATTAAAGATTAGAAAAAAAAGAAAGAATTAAGAAGATATTTAAAAAGAACATCAAAATTAAAGAAAATTTAAAAAGATAGATAATAAAGGGTATTTTTGACGGGTGACAATTATATTGAATTTGTACATCGTCGAAGATACTTCGTATGTCAGGGGTTGAACCGATACCCAAAAGTCAGACGAAAAAACGATTGAATTAGTTAATTTTAATTATTCAATTGTTTATTGACTGACTCGTATTAAATTCAAATCTTAATCGTGTTTAAACGGTCATCAATGGTTTTTCAAATAAATTTTTTTAATTGAAATCCCTAAAAGTCAATAAACAATTGAATAATTGAATTTAATTGTTCAATTGAATATTCATCTGACTTTTGGACAATTGGGTGATCACGATAAATATATGAGATGAATAAATAATAAAATTAACGAAATTCGATTATTCAATTATTCAATCCGTATTTTCTCTGACACGTGAAATATCACTTCAAGTTACAGATTTGAAAGAATTTCACAAAAAAGTGAAAATATCTGAAAAACTGTGGCACTTTTTCAATTCGATACTTGGTTTTTCCTGATGATCACAATCAGGCCTATCAGGGACTCGCAACATTATCGTTCGGATTTAAGACACCCTGTATATGGATATACACGTGTGTGTACATTTATAAGCACAAACACGCGGAATTGGACGAAATAAAGTACGCAGGGATAATGGTAAGTAAATGGCCCCGTGCATGCTTTATTTTGTCCGGTATACGAGTTACATACGCGTACGAATGCGCACGCGTACATGTAAACGGTCCTATGTACTTGATACGTAAAGATTAACGTACATTCAACGCGTATCCGTACTCTGATTTTGCGCTCTTGCGTTCCGCATCGCGGACGGCAGACAATGACGCAACCCGATCTCCTTGGCGCCATCGTACGTTGCATCGTCTTTGCCCGATGCAACGATCCTCCAGACCCCTCTCTTTCCCCCCTCCCTCTTTCTCACTCCTTCTCTTACTTTATTATCTCTCCTACTTCATTATTCCATCTCCTATATCAGTATTGTTGTTAATCTTAAATTTATTTATAAGTTTATTTTTAAGGTGATTGTAAATTGTGTTGGCCATAATTAGTCAAGTTTGTGGTAGGACCAAATCATTTTGGATGCTTTTGCTTTTTTTAAATTTATATTGCGTTTTATGGTTTCTTTGTTTGGGTTTTGGTTTTGGTTTGGGTTTTCATTTATATTGCGTCTTATGGTATCTTTGTTTGGGTTTGGGTTTTCATTTATATTCCCTTTTATGGTATTTCTGTTTGAGTTAATTTGTGTAAATGGACAAATTCAAACTCGAACGAAAATGTTGTTGTAAACGCATGAAGTATACGATCCAACGAAATAAAGAAAACAGTAAAGGAAAATAACACATTTTTTTATTTATTCTGCGTTTTATGGTTTTTTGTTTGGGTTTGGGTTTTCATTTATATTCTATTTTATGGTATTTCTGTCGGAGTTAATTTGTGTAAACAAACAAATTCAAACCCAAACAAAAATGATTTTGTGAACGCATGAAGTATACGATCCAATGAAATGAGAAAAATAGTAAAAAAAAATAACAAAATAATCATGTATAAATAATCAACTTATCAATAACTTATGAATAAATTAAGATATACATAAAATAAGACAGAGAGAGAGATTGATTGATTGATTGATATAATTTATTAAGCCCGGTATACTTTCGGCAATGATGAATAGTAGTTACAGTAAAATAATATAAATAAAAACAATAGAAAAGATAGAGTGTACACAACAATAATAATAATAACATAATAACTATAACAATAATAATGATAATAACAATCATTATCAGTGAATAATAACAACACTAATAATAATAACATTAATGATAATAATAACCAGATTTTTAAAAAGACGAAGAGAGAGAGAGACCGCGACTTTTACCGTTCTACAAGCCGCAAATTGACATTGTAGCACATAACGATAGGAAAGGGCGGAGGAGGAGAGAGGGGAAGGTCGAGTCTATACAAGGGGACTCACGATAAGGGCCACAGACGACAACGACAGCGACGAAGAACACTATTGTATAATCTTCGATACCGATAAATTTACCCACCTTCCCACCCCCCCCCCTCTTCCCTGCTCAGTAGACGGATCTCAAGTGGCCCGTACCGGTCGATCTTTTTCTCGTACAACACACGATGTAGGGATAACCTAAAGAGAGATCGATCGCCCCCGCCCCGTAATCCTCCTCTTGCTATTCGATCTCTCCATTCGTCTCTCCTTTCTCTCTCTCTCTTTTTTCTGGACCAGACGCGATCGCATTTCCGGGTTTCGAGACTCTCTCTCAATTGTCGAGAAAGAATTGGATCCGGGAGACGAAAGAAAGAGAGAGAGGAGGAAAAAGGCGAGGAGGGGGGGTGAGACATCCGCGATAAAGTTCTCGAAGCAACGACGCTCGTAAACAGCAATCGGGACGATCGAGAGATCTCGGATCCCGATCTCTCATTCCCTTATTCTTCTCTCGCCCAGCGTCTCTTTCCGTGAGCTTGTTGCATAACAGTGCCAAGACGGATCTCACACTACGCGAGTGGATCACTCGGATGCTCCGTGAGCCGTTCTACCCTTCTCGAGATGCAGCATCAAATGGGAGACGGAAAAAGAGACAACAGAGGGATGAGGAGGAGGGTGTAGAGTGCCGCGCGAATAAAAAGTGAAAATATGAGAATAAATACGAACGAAGAAAAAATAAAATCAAACAAACAAACCCAAACATGCGTCGTTGTGGATAGTTGTACAAAATAATCAAAAAAACTAATAACCCGTAAGTAACAATAATCATTTACGTAGAAACAGTTCGAAATAACCAATGAAGAATCATTATTATTACCCTTTATTAAATCCTTTAATTTATTATTATTATTAGTTATTATAAATTACTATTATCCTTTGTTTGGGTTTGTTTGAGCATTGTATAATATAATATAATATCCTTCATTATCTAATTATTATTATTGCCAATAAAACTATGAGTTTTCAAGCTCAAACCTGAACTCAACGAGTTCTCGAATCGATATAATTACATTTTTATTATTTTCTTCGATAACAATAATCGCACTAATTAATATGTTTCAGCCCCATTGGACAACAATTATAATAATCACAACAATAACATCAAAGGTATTGAAGACGGGGAAGCGATACAACAATGTTCCAAAAGTATCAATAATAACAACAATAATAATAATGATAAATAATAATATTAAATAATAATAACCAGCTAAAAGCCGAGAATTGTGAAAACAATGTGAACAAAAATAATAATAATAATAATAATAACTATCATCGTTGTCGACAATTAACAACATTAATAACGATCAAAGAAATAAAAATAATAAAACAACGAGTGAAAATAATGACAGGAACGATAATAACAGGAGTACTCGGCCCAACGTGAGTGACGAGTGAGATAACGAGAAAGAGAGAGAGAGAGGGACCGTGTCGCATCTGTGGGATCTGCCGAACGTCACCATCCCGTGGATTTATCTCGGACGATCCTTTGCTTCGTAACGGTGAACGCGAGCGTTCCCTCGCTTTGATTTCTCAAAGCTTACACTCCCACGTTGGCACTCGTGCACTCGTATCCGCGATACGTCCCGTTGACGATTTTATTTCATTTTTTTTCATCGCGATTTCTTTTTTTTCGTATTTTTTCACATTCAGTGACGACCCCCTCCCCACCACCCCTCTTCGACTACCGTCGAGGATTGGCCGACATTTGGCGACCCTGAAGTCCACGTTGCCTGCCAATAGCGAGGGACGAAGTTCGAGGGGAAAGGAAAAACAGAAAAAAACAAAAAGAGGAAACGAAAAAAAAAACGAATAATGAGAACTCGGGAGATTGCGAGCGTACTTTTGCAACAACGACGACTTGTGCGTCGTCGTCGGAATCTCTTTTGTCCGGAGGAAAATAAAAAAAATAGAATTCCCAGGACGACGATGAATCGCTGAGAGACGAAGAGCGAATAGTGGCAGAGTGGGGGAAGAAAGAGGAAGAGGGGTATGAGGGAGGGGGGGGGGCGCAATCGTGGCATCTCAGCAAGGCCGTTGCGCTATTTCTTGCTCCAATAAAGAGAAGATCTTTTTCCTCACCTGGCCTGATTATCTCTCCACTCGTCCTTCCAACCTGTCAGTCTCTATTTCTTTTCCACCGAGGACTTCGAATTCGCTCGCGAGTCGAACTTTTTTCCAAATTTTTGTTCGTTCTCATTGCTGCGAAAGCGACGAAAGTGAGATTTTCGTTTTTCGGTTCTCAATTATGAAAAAAAAAAATTCGCGCATGCGCAGCACCGGGCTGCGTTCGCTCAGCGCCGAACTTCAATCGGGAATATCTCGGTCAATTCACATCGTGGAACGTTCTGGAAAATAACGAACCGTTTACTTTCGTTCGCTGTTTGATACCGGAAATGAAAAAAAAAAATTCGCGCATGCGCAGTACCGCGCTGCGCTCGCTCAGCGCCGAACTTCAATCGGGAATATCTCGGTCAATATTCGTCGTAGGAGGATTGAAAAAAAAGCATTTTTCTCGGGGTGAAACCGCGCGTACGCTCGCCGAAACGAAAGAAGAAACCGGTCGCAACCGTTAATCAACCGGTACGTATTTGTTCGTATACGCACGGGCCGTGCGACACGGGAAACAAAATGTTATAATATAGATCGAACGAACGGTTTGCCTGAGCACAAACCCTACCCCTCTCGAATCCCCGTTGCGACTCGACGGAGGAAAGATACAATAAGAGAGGTTATGTGCGCACCCTGTAACCCAGTGAACTACAAGCACGCGTTGGCTGGGAAGGGCGCGGAGGGGAGGGGGGCTGGTCTCAGTGTTTGCGAGATCGTGCTCACGCTCTCAGACAATGAGAGGACAATGAATCTCGCGTCTCTTTTCTCTCTGTCGCTGGTTGGTGCGCGCAAGTCTTGTGGGCACAACTCGACTTACGGAGTTTTGTCTCTCTGTCTTTCTCTCTCGCTCTATCTCTTTCGATTTTATGCTCTCTTTTTCTCCCTGCAGCGTGTATGGGGCGACACACGACGGTTGCTCATACAGCCATGCGATATGCACTGCGCAACGAAGGCGAGCATTTTGCAGGAGAGAAAGCTGCGAGCGAGGAGATCCTATTGCACTATCTCGTGACGGTTGCATCCACTGGGTGGTTGGGAGAGGGGGGAGGGCCCTCCGGTAGCTCCTTGCTGTTTTACTGGGGCTACATTTCTGCGTTTTCGTTTCTTCTTTTCGGGGCAGTTTTTCTTACTTACCAAAAATAAAATATGCGCGGGATAATTCTTGGTGGATGAGTAAATTTTTTTAATATATTATATTGCTATATTTGTATTATATATATAATATCATTATTTATATTATATAATTATGATGATTATGATTATGATTATATATATATATATATATACAATATAATATTTTTCTGTATATTATGTTATTTTTATTTTTACTTTTATCGTATTAAAAAAAGAGATTATGTCGGATTCGATTTCGCTTAGGTATCTGTTTTTTTCTTCAAATACCACGCCAAGGGATCTGAGATGATGAAAAATCGAAAAGTCGAAACATCGAATAGTCTTCCATAAACATTACCAGAAAGTTATAAACCGGAAAAAAATTAATTGGTAAAACAGGTATTAGTAAAAATTGAACTAGTAAAAAACTGACCTAGTAAAACATGAACCAGTGAAAAATAAATTACTAAAAAATGACTGACTAGAATTTTACGAACTAATAAAAAACAAGCTCGCTAAAAAATGACCTAGTAGAATAGTACGAACATAATAAGTAAGGTACAGTCGCCAAATATCGCCCCCTTTTTGGAAAAAAATGGTAGAAACAAAATATTGCAAGTACAAAAATAAATAAAACGACAAAGATGAGTGAGGACACTTCTTTATTATTAAAAATAAACAACAACTCGATAACTTTGTTTTTAATTATTTAAGAATAGTTTTTATAATGACGTGGAAAATCTTCAAATCTAAAACCGAGCACCTAATTACGTCCCGGGGACGATATTGAGATCACAATAATCAGTACTTGAACCTAAATTGTATTTTCAACAATAATAACTTTGTATTCACAATAATTATGATATCTAATCAGCCTTCCCATTTTTCCAGAAACTATAACCTCTGCAGATATTTCAGTTTTTACGTAATCTTTCAAAGTAGCTCTCGGACCATGAAATAACTCTACTGCCTTTTTGTAACCCATTTCTTTGGCTCTTACAGGTTCAACAGCTTTTTTCATTGATTCATTATCCCACAACTTTCTCTTCGGCATCTAAAAAATAAAAGAAAAACATATTTTAATAAATACAGGAAATACCCTTGTGAATAAGACGGATTTCCAAATATCGTCCCCGGGACGATATTAGGACAACGTGGAGAGACGATATTAAGAATTTATTAGTGTGTCAATAACATCCATCCAACAAGAAACACCTGTCATAACCTAAATGTTTTCCTAACGATTTCAATCTATGTAATTACAACTCCCCAGGTAGGATTTTAAAGTCGCGCCTACGTTTGCCGGCGCAACGACGCTTGCCGGCGTTAGGACGTCGGCCTGACTCTGTTCGCCAACGTCGTTTTGGGGTCCGATAAACGTCCAAATGATAACGTCGGCCCGACGATCCTCCCAGACGTTGGGCCGAT
>JAPYZJ010001411.1:0-27811 GCA_030522765.1 Ophioninae sp. B BG-2022a | reverse complement strand
CCCCAAGTGGTAGAAAATCGGGCTCTGACTGTATATAGATACGGAATCCGGTGTAGGACGATGGTGAAGTGGCACGAGTCTGGAAAAACCTCGCAGCCTGTGCTGCCATATGAGCCCCGCCGCACACGTATCCACGATAACGATCCAGCCAATATAGCTCTTGACTTCGCGATCGACGTCGATTTGTTATTGTGTTATGAGCAATTACGTAGAAGCTCCAGTCGTTTTCGAATCGTCTTCACTTCGATATCGTTCGTTCCTGGAGTTGCCACTGCTTTCTCCGAGTAACGCCTTTGTTTTTTTTTTTTTACGATTTTATAGTCGATCCGATGCGCTCAATTTTGCTAACCAAGGGTTTAGGGGATGCGCTGTTTTTTTTTTTCGTAGAGCCGAAAAACTATCAACTTTGAAACTTTGGGGCGAATTGCTTGGGGTAAAGATTTCGTGCTGTGAATACATTTTTTTTTGATTTTCTTTGGTCGCCGTCGACCAAGTCGCTGGCTCGGTCGACGGCGACTCGGTCGATGGCAACAATAACTTTCATTATTAGCTCGGCAAGGATGTTGCACAAATATGAAAAACGAAAATAACTGTCGTCATCGATAAAGTCGCTGTCGACTGGTCGCTGGCGACCAAGACGCTGGCGACCAAGTCGCTGGCGACCAAGTCGCCGTCGACCAAGTCGCTGGCGACTCGGCTGTCGTCGACTCGGTCGATGGCAACTTTCATTACAATCACAGCGCCGAACCAACAGAAATGTAAAAAACGAAAATGACCGTCGCCATCGACCGAGTCGCCGGCGACCAAGTTGCCGTCGACCAAGTCTCTCCAACCGTCAAAACCAAGACCACGTCGTTTTTCCTCCCTCGTCGTTGCTAATCGATGCTTCGCGTTGTCAAAGTAAATTGGGTTACAAAGCGTTTTCATCGACGTTAATAATAATTGTCGGTTATGATCGGCGTGTTATTATCGAAATGTTCGTCCTCCTGGATGGCACTAACAATAAGTGTCTATACGTGGATCGGAGGACCGATAATATTTGAGTTGTCGAAGTCCATCGGTTAAGAACTGATGGCTGTTGAACAAGAGAGAGAAAGAAAGATAACGGTGGAGGGCAAGGGAGCTTTTGAAGCTCCGTGAAGAGAATAGTGTAGGGCTCGAATACGAGGGCCTCCACAGTGGCTGCTGAGGGGTCGAACAACGGGGTGAGAAGGTTCTCCGGGGTTAAGTAAGTGGTTAAGAGGTCGCTGGGTAATGGAATAAAAACACTCGACCCCGATGTCTCTCGATAGAGGGTTTTCACAGAGATCAACCCCCACCCTATCCCACCTACAAAATCCACCCCTTCGGCCACCAACCCTCTTTTTTTGCTTTTATTTTTCTTCTCTTTCTTCTCCTGAATGCTTTTATCATTTTAGGCCACTTTTTTCTTCGTCCTTCTTCCTTCTAAGATCACACGCATGGGGTAGCTACATGAACACCTACCAACTCCTGGACAGGAACGTAAACCTTGATTGTACTATGCATCAAGGGATGAAAAGTAAAACGTTGAAAACACACTGTCTTCCGGTAAACCCGAACTCGCCTGGGGCCTCAAACAGTTCCATTTCTCGGATGTTGAACGATGGCTCCTCCCTCAAGTACCTTGGTACGACTCTCCCTTCAGGCTCGTTTCTAATAATTCCGCAAATATTTCAACGTGAGAAAAATTCACCCATCGCCATGTTTTCTTTACGTAGGAAAATTATTTCCGCTCTGCTGATGACACGGGCTTGAGGGCTACCGTGGAAACTTCAGAATATCATTCGTTCCTTGAGGCTACTCTTAGAGGATACTCTAGAGATACCAACCTGAAGAAATTCCAGTGTGTTTGGGTTTGTTTCGGTCAGCGTCAGTTTTTTTCAATTATCTTTATTTTATCCTTCATATCATGTTTTTTTCGAAAATTCTTGATATTTGTATTGGAGATTGGTACGGTATGGTCCAAAGAAAATTATCAACCCTTAAAAATTATTTCCATCATAGGGCTAAAAAATCATTTGATTATTTATCGAATAACCATTTCCTAAATTCTCTCAATTCAATATTCCGCATAGAAAAAACACAGAAAAAATTCGCCAAAGTCCTTAAGGGTGAAAGCCCCTAAAAATGCTTAAGGGTAAAATTCCGCAGAGTCTTTAAGGGTGAAATTCACCACTTGGAACGTTTTTTAAAATCTGTTCTTATTTCCAATTTAAATACCCAGGAAAATACCCCAAACTCCTTAAGGGTGAAATCCACCCCTTCGACCGTTTTTCCCAAAAAAACTTTTTTTATTTTAATAAAAACTAATCGATAAAAAACGGAAAATATTTTATTTCTGTGGTGAAATATCTGAAATCTTTTTATCCTAATTCGACACCCTCGCGCTCTCCTCCATCTGATGGATCCTCGTAAAATAATTTTTGAGAAAAAATGGTTTATTGACGAAAAAATTGGAAGTTTCTTGGACGTTCCTCGACATCAGTCAGCCCCCTGGCACCCCATTGATCCTCCATCCCTCTGCACCCCCTCGAGGCCTGTCACTCGGGGTACGTGAATGGTAGCGCTGGCGAACAATCTTGAATTTGGTAGGGGTGGCTTTTCCACGAAACGTAGGCGGAGCGAAGTCGCGCGTCGGAGCTTTCGTAGACGACGGGGCGTTTTAGCCCCCTCCAACCCCCCCCGCAGCCCCTTGGACCAAAGTGGGGAGACCCGGAGTTCGCAGTTTCCGACCAAGCATCGGCACGAACTCACGCGATATCAGCGCTCCTCTCTCTCTCGTGATTTCGTCGTGCACGTGTCCGGGTCCTCCGCGAAACTCGACAAAATTTTCAAACCCCCTTAAACTGAAATTTTTCCACCATTTTTCAAAAATTAAAAAAAAAACTTCGCAATTTTCTTCCGATTTATTTAAAATAATTTTACTAATTTTTTGTTGTTGATAATTACCCTTTTAGGGTGACGCAAAATTTAAGGGTTGAAAACCACCCCTTTTTTGTGAGGGATAACATTTGTTTTTTTTTTCGTCGTTTTTATTTTTATTTTATTGAAAAATGTGCGCGAAAGTACGAGTTTGTGAATTACTCGATCGCAGACACGTGATCGAACGCTGATATACCTCGTGTGCCCACTGGCTCGTGTGATTGTTTTTTTTTTCTATCGACAGTTTTGTGCGCACTGTTTTCTTTTGCACGCATTTTCATGCTGGATTGAGACGCCTCTTGTGATCTACGTCGTCGTGAAGAATCGACAGTGAAATTTTTCGTGGATGCTGACCTTGATGGTCCTCAAGGTTGTTCGAGGGTGCGAGGTAAATCGGATTACATCGGGATCATTGCAGATGTGAGGTAAGAACACTTCCAATTACGGGTAAAAGTCGAAAACGAAATAAAATTCTCATATTTGCTTTGCTTTGAATTTTTTAATATTTTTCTTTATGGAAATTCATATTTTTTTGGTTAAATTTATGAATTTTGGAAAAATATATATTTTTTTATTAAATCAGACGATTTTTAAAAATACATATTTTTTCGTTCAATTGTTCATTTCGAAAATAACGATATATTCGTTATTAAATTGCCAAAAGAATTTTTTTTTTGTTAAATTGGTCAATTTGAAAAATTTGATATTTTCTGAATCAATTTGATGAATTCTAAAGAAATTGTTATTTCTTTCTATTGAACTAATCTGTTTGAAAAAATTATGTTTTCTTTGTTAAAATGGTGAATTCACAAAAATTATATATTTTTTGTTAAATTAATCAAATCGATAATAATTATATTTTTTTCATTAAATTGATAAATTCCAAACGAAATTGATATTTCTTTTTGTTAAACTGAGAAATTAATAAAATATGATTCTTTTTTGTTAAATTTATAAATTCTAAAAAATTCATTAATATTTTTCAAGAATTCTGAAAAAAATCATATTTTTTAAATATTTTGAAGATATTCCGGTAGTTGTATTTATTGATGGATAATCGATCGGTGATGAAATTTTCACAATTTTGTGACGCAAGTCTCGGAATTCCATAACCTTAATGGATTTCTTACGAGCTGGATGGGACACTTGACACTTGACCAGAGTCCTGGCATTACCATTCCACGTACGCACGAATAATTCAAATGTTAAAAATTCATTAAGCTCGTTCTGCCCATCATCATCAGTCCTCGAGGTCTCAGGAACTCGTAAAACTCGTAATTGCGTTTTCCACTCGTCCCGACCCTTCACGATTATCTTCACGCGAAAGACAAAAATTGACCTACATTCAAGAATTAAGGGGTTAGGCTAGAGTGACCACACGAAAATCAGGGTTATCTCGAAAAAATTAATTTTAAAGAAAAAAACAAATTTATTGCAAAAGTTGGCTGGAAATTTGTTTCAATGTACATTGACAAAGCCCTGTGCCAAATTTCGTTGAAAAATATCAATAATTGAAGCAGTCATAAAATGGACTTTTATGAAAGACGTTTTAACCTGAAGAGCTCGATCTACTTGATTTTCCCCACTCGATTCTGATACGAAACAAAATATTACAAAATCAACAAAACTGGCTGAAACTTGACCGAGCTTTCTTTCTTTCTTGTTGATCAATTTTAATACTTTTAAAAGAAAAGGAATTTCTTCTCATTTTTTGAAGGAGAAAAAATCATTTTTACTGTACGTTGATTGAAGCCCTTTTTTCTTGACAATTTCTATAATTAATTTGAATTCGAAACTAATGAAAATAAATATAATATTGAACAAACTAAATATCATATTAAACAATACAACAAAATAAATACTATTTAACAATAAAAAAACCAAATACAGTATTAAAAAATATATCAAGTTCAATACTATTAAACAATCAAATAAAATATACAAAATATGAAAAATTAAATTGTGAAATACTTAATTCATTAAAATACATTCGATACAATATATTGATTTGATATTATATTCAATATTTCTAATCGTACAAATACAATATTAAATAAATTCAAATCATTTCAATATTCAACCATTTAATTTTTCTATTTAATATAATTTACGAATTTTCAATCCTCCAATATTAAATAACTATTCTCCCGCTCCACTGCAGTACTTTTCATCCCTATCTTCCCCAATATGAATAATCATATCCACAATTAATTAACCAATAAAAAAAATCATTTCAATACGAAAAATTCTCAAAAAACCAAAATCGTTCAAAAATCTACACAGCTCTATATTTCTAAAGGATTTACAACACGATCATGCAAAATCCACTATCGGAGGAGCCCTCGTCACCAGGCAAAAATATCGAGTCCGAAACGTTCAGAGGTCGCATTGGAGTGTGTCAGAAAAAAAAAAAAAAAAAAAAAAATCGAATGATGCGCCGAGATGAAAGAACGAATTAAGGGGATATTCGAAGATGGGGAATCAGAAATGGTCTCGAGAGAGAAAAAGGGGAGGGGAGGGGATTGGGAGAGGAGGGTAGGGGGATGCAGGAAAATTGGCGAAAAAAGGAAAAAAAAAGGCGCGACGTGCTCATCGTACAGTTATCGCCGAGCGAGGGTCGAGTGAATGAGAAAATAGCTCGGGGAAAGTAGAGTCAGCCAGAAATGGTCAGACGAAACGTTGAAAGCACCGACGCGGGCGGATACACAGAGACACACACGCGCAAGCATTTGTTTCATTAACAAGAGATCGGATCGGACCAGGATTATTCTCGGTCTGGCACGTCAGTGTTACAGGACATGAAAAAAAAAAAAAAACTTTCCCCGATTGTTGCCATCCCGAACAAAACATCCCTGTACCGCAGATAGAGAGGAACCAAAAGAAGAACAAAAAAATAACAAAGATACGAAGAGAATACAAAAGATCGTAAAGCCTAATGGCTGCACAATTGGACGATCAATAGGAGATGGATTAATTATCGTTAAATTGAAACATTGGAAGAAAACGATACTTTTTCGAATATTTGGTGAATTTTGAAAATATTAGATTCAATTTTTAGTAAGGTTTCAGAAAGGTTTCGGGAAAGTTTTTTTTTCCAAAGCTGCTTCAGGATGCTTTCAGAATGTCTTTTTTAAGCTGTTTCAAAAAACATTACGAATTTTTTTTTCCAACTATTTGAATATTTTAATAAAATATTTAAAAAATTTTTAGGGTTGAGATATAAATTAAAAAATTTATATCTCAACTTCGGTTTGATTTGCTGTTAAGATTTGTGTTTGGGTTCGTTTCAGTTTCTCTGGGTACTTCGATCCAACTCTTAACTTAACCCAAACAAACGCTTAACTCAAGCCAAACAAGCTTTTGTCTTAACCCAAGCAAACTCTTAACTCAACCCAAACAAGCTCTTGACTTAACCCAAACAAACTCTCAACTCAACCCAAACAAACTGAACCTAAGCAAACTCTTAACTCAACCCAAATAAACTGAACCTAAGCAAGCTCTTAACTCAACCCAAACAAACTCTCAACTCAACCCAAACAAGCTCTCAACTCAACCAAAACAAACTCTCAACCCAAACAAACCCAAACCGTTTCCTCAACCCAAACCCTTTCCGGAACTCCTAACCTAACCCAAACAAACCCAAACACCCACTTTATCCCTTAATCCATCCCCACGACACGTCTTTTCCTCCCCAATTTTAACCCATTTGGAGTGAACCGGAAATATGATATCCAGCATAGAAACTACCATCGTCATCATCACCTTGATTATTGATGTAGTTTCTTCAACCACATCTGGCACATATTAAACCTAACGAGATATTATACATAAGCAACTTCAATATCATTACCATTTTTACTTATGACAGGTCTAGGGGTACTCGTTGAAAGCTCCTCTAGCCATATTTCTTTATACGAAATCTAACCAGTTTCACTGGCATATCCACCGAGCTGTGGAGGCAAAGTCCAAGAGAACCACGACTTCATAAACGAACTGGCTTCCACGTACATTTTCCAACTGGCATTACGTACACTCGCTAAGCAGATAGAGATGGCCAAGGTACACAGCTAGCCAACCCTCATTCATCCCCCACACCGTCCAAAAAAAAATGGAAAAAATGAAAAAAGAAAGAGAAAAAAAATGAAAAAAAAATGAAAAAAAAAAAACGCGACGCTTCCCAGCACATTTCTCTCGGGCACTCTCCTCGATTGCGAATACGTATTATATTCTTTATTTTTTTTGTATCTTCTTCTTCTTCTTCTTTTGATGAACAACAATAGAAAATGTACCCTTAACGATACTGAAAGTGTTACGCTTTGCCGAACGAACAAAACTTTTCGGATACGAAATTGCTTTTCGTTTTGAAAATCCACGCCAACATTGATGAATTTTCAAAATTACGTTTTCCTGGATTGCAAATGTAACCTCTGATGGGAGAAAATATTAATACTGGTCGAAGAAAAAAAATATTAGGGGCTTGGGAAACTTTTATGGAGTATGACAATAGCTGAACTGTCAAATTTGGGAGCTTGAAATTCGACAGGATATTTGGATACTCAAAATTTGACATGCAATAAAATTTGAATACTCAAAAATTGACTGTCAATCAAATTTGTATGCTCAAAATTTGACAGCGAATCAAATTTGCATACTCAAAATTTGACTGCCAATCAAATTTTTATATTCAAAATTTGGCAGGCGATCAAAATTTGTATACTCAAAATTCGACAGGCCATCAACATTGGATACTCCAAATTTGACAGCCTATCAAATTTGTGTGCTGAAAATTTGACAGCCTATCAAATTTGTGTGCTGAAAATTTGACAGCCTATCGAATTTGTGTGCTCAAAATTTGACAGGCCATCAACTTTGTATACTCAACATTTGAGAGCCTATCAAATTTGTATACTCAAAAATTGACAGCTAATCAAATTTTTATACTCAAAATTTGACAGCCAATCAAAAATTTGTACACTTAAAATTTGGCAGGCGATGAAAATTTGTACACTCAAAATTGGGCAGGCGATCAAAATTTGTAAACTCAAAATTTGGCAGGCGATCAAAATTTGTATACTGAAAAATTTTCCATGCGATCAAAGTTTTATACTGAAAATTTGACAGGAAATGAAATTTGGATACTCAAAATTTGACAGAAAATAAAATTTGGTTACTCAAAATTTGACAGAAAGTAAAATTTGGATACTCAAAATATCACAGAAAATCAAATTTCGATACTCCAAAATTCACAGGCGATCGAATTTGAATACTAAAAATTTGACAGGAAGTGAAATTTCAGGCACCTTTAACGAACGTAGTCGTTATCACGATATACAATCAACTGGTGAGATAAGAGAGTCGAAATAACAAAATTCTGTCTGAATTGCCTGTTCAGCATCGAAGCTAAGGATAATTCACGATGCGATCGTGCAGCCCGTACGCGTTAGGCGATGAGAAACACGTGAATAATCCACCCAGCAAATTGTTACCAATGACGATGAAGGGGTTGATGAAGCAGGGAGAAAGATAGGGAGAGAATGGAGCGTGGTGTAAAACAATTTAGCTGCCTCGGTCTTCGTTCTGGCTTTTCTAGACATGCAGACTCGTTGGGCTCAACGTACACCAACGGTCGTCACTTTAAAGCCACCCAAATTGGAAATATTCCCTTAAAGGGTTAAGTAAAATTTACATAGTTAAATTTTGAAAAAAAAAAAATGGTTCGTTATTTAAAATTAATCAGCACTCACAGGTACCCAATTTTGAAGCATTTTTAATCAGGAAGCGTGTAGCCTTTTTTGTATTAGTTGTTAACAATAATAATGTCATTTTTCCTCGAAAAACTAAAAAAAGATAAAAATTCGTTTTTTTTTTTATAATTGAAAAACGGTAAGAAAAGATGCTTAGTCAATTATTATTTTACGAAATTATTTATTTCAAGAAAAAAAGTATTAATAAAATAAATGTTTGTTTTATTGAAATAAATAAATAAAATGATTTATTTAAATAAAAAAAAAAAACGTTTTTTTCGTTTCTGCTTTGTTTTCAACTGTTTTAATTTTGTTTCGTAACTGCTTTGTTTTTTTATTAACAATTTGACACGAGTTTGTCAATGCAAATCGAAAATAATTGTCCAGCCGATTAAACAAATGACCCTGCCTCCTTGAAATAGCATTTTATTCGATAACCTTCACTTTGGGGTCGTCGGAGTAGGTTAACCCCTTGAGCCAGGCAGCAGTCGACGTTATCCATAATGTACATACAAAATGGGGCCCGGAAACTTCCGACTGACACTACTGTCCCCAAAGCAGCCTATTGTGCCTTTACTCGGGATTGGCGACAGCCCCAACTTGTTCGATATCACCATCGGACGTATCCAGCCTTGTTCATGCATGAAGGTAATTTCGAGGACTCGCGAACTTTCGAGGACTGTCCTCAAAACAGCCAATGGGCTGATAGGCAACGTTAGGTGGATATAACGATTTCGAGCCGTCCATGCCAGAGATATATGAAAATATATGTGCGTTCGTGTGTATCTGTTGTGGGTACGCAACGTGTACGAGGAAACTGTGGAAGGGGATGAAGGTAATGGCCACAATTTGTGGTGTTTTGCCGGGAAGCGTTTGGGGGGGCGCACAGCCGAGGCGGAATCGTTTAGCACGCGATCTTCTCGTAATTCTACTGTCGGCACGCCACAGCGCTGGGCAACGGTATAACCACCCCAAAACGCATACTTGCGGCTCGTGTACTCCCGCAAAAGTTCCTTCGTCCCTTCTTCTTCATCTTCTTCCTTCTTGGACAGATTTCTCTCGAACATTTTCACTTTGCTCGGGAATGGACCGAAACGGCTTTGTTTTATATTTTCTTTTATATTTTTTTCATCAGGCTTGATATATTTGTTACTTTTGAGGGGTTGGGTTTGTTTAGGGCTTGTTTTGGGTCGTTTGGTTTCATTTTTGCTTTGGGTTTGTTTTGGGTTTGTTTGGGTTTGGGACTTAAGGGATTGGGTTTGGGTTTGTTTGTTTGTTTGTTTGGGTTCGTTTGGATTTTAAGGGGTTGGGTTTGGGTTCGTTTGGGGCTTGTTTTTAGTCGTTTGGATTCATTTTGGTTTCGTTTCGGGTTGTTTCGATTCGTTTTAGTTTCGTTTTGGGTTGTTTGGGTTTGTTTGGGTGTGTTTAGAAATATTTGAGTTCTTTTGGGTTTGTTTCGGTTTGTTTGACTTTCTTTGGGTATGTTTAGATTAAATTTAAAAAGTTAGCTCCATTTTATATTTGTTTGGGTTTGTTTGGGTATGTTTGGGTCAAGTTTGAAAAGCTGGGCTTTTCATTCTTTCTTTCGCTTCGTTTTGAATTTATTTGGGTTGGTTCAGGTTTGTGTAGGCTCGACAAAAATATTTCAATAAAATAAGGTTTTTATAAAAATGCAATGATGCAATTTTCCAAATTGAGTGATGGGTTCCCATCTGGATACTACGATGCACATAAAAATATAGAAGAATATTTAAAGGAACGCACTATCGTGTTAACACAGCTTCACGGAGGAAGTGTTACCATAGAATTTTATAAGCTCGCCTATTTTCCGTAACGGAGAGCCCACGGTCTTTGATCATTCGATAGCTCCATAATATTCACGCCTATGCGTAAATTCTACTCGGGTATACCTCCATACACGTATATGTGCTGTGTAGAAGGTATTCCAAGCTGGCTCGACGAAAAATCGTTTCCCATTAATAAAAAAAAAATTATCATTTCTCGAAAAAAACATAATTAATCGCTTTTTAAGAATTTAAAAAATAAAAAGTCTTTAGATATCTAAAAAAAACAGTGTAAAAAATAATTTAATCCTAATAAAAAAAAGCTTGTACTTTTAAAAAATGTCAGGAAAAAACCTGTCATTATTTAGCTAACCCAGACAATCTAAAACCAACGAATAACTGTCGCTTTAAAAAAAACTAGGACGGATTTTTGAAATGATGTTTGCAAAGATTGAGATGGATTTTAATAAATGAAAAAAATCCAGTCCGGAGGCCGGATAAAATCTTTTATAAAATCGATTTTTTAAAAACATTTTTTTTTAATATAGTAAAAATTGAATTTTTTGCTTACGTGATCACAATTATTGGGCGAATTCAGTTTGTTTGGGTTTGCTTGGGTCAAACCACCGATGAAGAATTTTTTTCCGTTTTTGGAAAGATAAAAATGTATAAATCGTTAAATTGATTTTTGGATAAATCGTTTTAGATGTATTTTTGGATAAATCGTTTTATTTATTTTTCGATTCATCGTTTTATTTATTTTTCTATAAATCATTTTATTTATTTTTGGAAAAATGGTTTTATTTATTTTTGAATAAATTGCTTTATTTATCTTTGTGTGAATTACTCAGTGAATTAATTAATTTATTTATTAAAATTCTTTAGTAGTTGAACCCCCTTAAAAGGAGGATAAAAGTGAGTCGCTGGTTGAAATTCAGCCTGAAACGTCCTGTAGGTGGTATGCTCGGTGGCACATTTATGGTTGCACGCGAGAGCTAATTGATCAGTGGATCGTCAACACGCGTTACACGAGTGCTCGCAACTCTCGCGACCGTGTTAAATTGATTACGCCTCGGTCCCAACTACGCACAGCTACGTACACTCTCTTATTCTCAAGTTTACATTTACCGAGGCTCTATCACGCTATAATCCGATCTTCTTCATTTGTCAAATACGCTCAGGCATTTGAATAACGACATTGTTCGCCGTTTCAATGGGAGCTTTGCGATACTGAAAACGTAATCCGTAAACGAAATTCATCCAGTCGCCAAAAAAGGGAGAAATATTTTTCAAAAAATTCTAGGCCTTCGAAAAAACATGAAACACCTTGAAATTTTTGAAATTTAATGAAGATCATTTGTTGAAATAATTATCAATTTGTTCAAATGAATTAATAATTTATTAGAAAGATTTTAATAGAATTAAAGAATTTTAATAGTCATTAATAATATTAATATTTTTATTCACAATAAAATTGATTAATTTATTAATTTATTTACCATTTCATTTTCTAATTTATACACTAATGGATGATTTTTTTTTGAGAATGATACTTGATTAAATAATCGTTTAATCAATTAATCCATCATAAATAATTATCTAATTAATTAATGCATTCGTTCGTCACTTTTCGAAAATATGATACATGATTAGTTGACGAATTAATAAATTGTATTCATACGTGAATCAATTAATTAATTAATCAACCAGTTAATTAAATTATTATTGAATTAATTAATCATACTTTATCCTCTTGTCATTTCGATATTCAGACAGAGTTTAGCAAGGATAACTTTAAATTTAAAAAAATATCTTCAATCGTCCAAAAAAATGTTATATAATTTCAAACAAGGTTCATATTTAGGTATAATAAATACTGATTTTTTTTAGGCAGCATACTTATCGTTCCTCTTTTTTAATGCATTATTTAAGCTTGTTTGGGTTGGGCAGCAGCAAAGTGTTTTTTTTTACGAACATCTCTTTTTTGCTTATTCCATTATTTCTTCGTCTTAACCCCCCTCCCCTCCCTGGACCCTTGGAATCTTTTATTGTAGGATCTTTATGATGAGTCATGAACTGAGATACGTAGCTTCTGAAAAAGCAAAGTAGTCGGGCATTTTTCCGTATGCATTCATCCAAAGATTTTTCCTCGTCGAGATTCTCGACGCTTCCGTCTTTTTTCGTTTTTTTCGTTCCATGCTGGGAAATACATTTTTTTCTGTTTTTTAATCCGTTTTTACTTCGTCTTATCATTTTTAATTTTTTTTTCTCGTCTCGATTATTTATGAGGCAACAAGGGGTGTGTTTGAACTTCCCCTTTGCCAGAATTCGTTTATGACGGTTTTCTCTGTGCGATTGTGATCACGAGACTATTAAGGGGATGGGCTACTGTGATGACCCGAATATTTGGGTTATTTAAGAAAATCGATTTTTGAGAAATATAGTAAAAGGTTGAAGAGGTAATTGTAATTTTGGTTGTCGAATTTTATCAAAATTCAATATTTCGATAAACTGATAAATTCTATTACAACAAAAAATTTGGTTAAAGTAAAAAAGTATTGCGTAATTGTAATAAGAAAATGTCTTTTAATACAATTTCTAGATTTCGTAAAATTCCTAATTTTCATTAGATTATTAATTTTAATGAACTTTTTAAATTTCATAAACGAAAGAAACCATCCCACATCTCCACCTTTTCTCGTCTCTATTATGAACAAAATTGTTTTTTTTTCTGGCAGTAGCGTCACCCTGAAACTTTTTACAATAGCAGAAAAGTTTCGACGCTCGTACTTCCCTCAATCATTACAGTGTATATGTGGCTGTACTCGTGTGTATTGGTGCAATCACTCGGAAAAAACAATATTCGTGTTATTACTTAGCTCAAGTGACACTTTTCGCAGGCTGTCTTTCGTTATTTCAGGGCTGTGACGAACGAACCACAATTGGATTCCAAAATTATCACATTACCAACTCTCAACCCAAACAAACCCAAACAGTTATATTATTCGAAACCCAAACAAACCCATACAAAGCTATTATTCGTAATCCAAACGAACCCAAACAAAGCTATCAAACAAACCCAAACAAAGCTATCAAACAAACCCAAACAAAGCTATCAAACAAACCCAAACAAAGCTATTAAACAAGCTCAAACAAAGCTATTATTCGTAACCCAAACAAACCGAACAAAGCTATTATTCCTAACCCAAACAAAGTTATTATTCGCAACCCAAACAAAGCTATTATTCTAATTCTACTAGAAATATCAAAATTTCCTTCATCAATGAATCATTCGCCATTGGCGAACCCTACCAAACGTTCTTCACCCAACAAAATATCCAAAGGTCCATCAACGAGACTTTCAATTCTCGAAAATGAACTTCCACAATGGGAACAGCCGATCCGACCTGTATCAAAAGGTAAGCGAATAAAGTGGAGTATTTCGGAAACCCAACCAACCCGACAGAAGCCCGTATGATAAATCGATTAATCTTGTGCACCAGCTTCATTCGAGAATTCCAAATAAATAATTACCGGCAAATTAAGTTCGGAGGGATTTAACGCCCGGAGGTCTCTCCCATTCAGGCCAGTCCTCTTTTGGCTATTCAGTCTTCCACACGCCACACCATTTGTACCCATTATTAATTTTTTTAATTGCACCAGAGGCGAAAATATAATTGCGTAAGCGCATATTTTACAATTTTATCTCTCTCTCTCTCTCTCTTCTTCATTTTTTAATTTTTTCAAATTTTTTTTTTCACGTTTCATTCCAGAAAGTACGAAAATTCGGACCCATGACCATACCCAGATCCACCAACGTACACAGTCACATAAACCCACACCGGAATTCGTTTACGTTGGCTACCGAGTAAAATGTGGTTTAAAATGGCAGCAGTGGCGTTTGGCGTGTTCCTACCTTGAAGCTGGGCTACTCTTGCAAATGCATCAGTCCAGCTTCCCACCACTCTGAATATTATGCAACATGGTTTTTCTACACAGGTACCACTACGAGGACCAAACATCTTTATATCTATATCTGAGTCTAGAATGGACAACAAAAGTGCATACAGTCCCCCCTTAGTGTTATTATCCTTTTGGCAGCAAAAAAAAACAAAAAAACAACAGACAAGAAAAAAAAAACTAGAATAAAAACCTTGGACCAAAGCACATTCGCGAATTTTTTAATCTCCTTCCCAAGAACGTTTGTCATTTGAAATTAAAATGTTTCTTTTATTATGCTTTGTGTAGGGGGGGGGGGAGTGAGGAGGGACAAAAAAAAACGAGTGAACACGCGAAATAGAACTTTTCGTGGAGGTTTTATTACTTCCGTCACGTCGGGAAGACAATAACTGAGGGTTATTACGATGCATATATACAGGGTGTTCTCACACTTCGATGTAAATCGAGACCTATCGATCGAATAGGCCTTTTCCCAATTTTTAAGGTTTCAAAAGTTATTTTGGTTTTTCTATTTTTTTGTGTTTTTTGTTATTTGGGTTTCCATATTCGATTTTTTGGATGAAGCGTGGGCTTAGTTCGTTCTGTATAGTAAACCTTCACTGAAATAGTACTTTTACCTTTCAAACAAACATTTTTCATATCGATTTCGAAATTTAATAAATTTTCGCAATTTAATTAAGGAAATTAAATTCTAATTAATTTAATCAAGAAAAAATGTAATTAATATAATTAAGAAAATAAGATTAAATAATTCTCTTAAAAAAATTATGTTTAAGTAATTTTCTTAAGAAAACAACATTTAATTAAATTTCTTGATGTTTATGCAATTTATTTTTTATTTTCCCTTCTAATTTTCATCGTTCCATCGTTCCACAAAATAACATAAATTACCTGCCCATTTTGTTTCCACCCTTGTTTCCAATGGAAAACTTCGACCCTCATTTTTCATTTTTTCACTAACTAAAAAATGGTCTCGTTTTTTCATTCTCACGAAACGTCACTTCAACGCGAGGAGTAAGGTCGTACGTGAAATCGTGCGTAAAATTTGCCCGTGTGAGAAAAATTCGTCCGTAACTCGAGAGCATTAAGAAACGTCTTTGGGCCAATTGAAAAAAGCACAGATACGAGAAGAGTGAAAAAAAAGGAGCTCAACGACGTCGAAGGAAAACGAAACAAAACGAATTTCGCGTTGAGCAAGGGATCGTTTTTTTTCTTCTATTTTTTGTTTTTTATTATTTTTTTTATTCTGTTTTTTTTTCGCAAAAGTTCTCCAAAGCACCTTGTGAAAGGCACGTCTCACTTATTATCCTTGGGAAAACGACGAGAAGAAAAAAAAAGAGAGAAAAATGGGGGTTTCCCCTCTTCTCCGTCAAAAGCACCCTCGAACCATTCGGCCCTTTTTCTCACCCCTCCCATTCCCCCTTTTATCCCTTTCTCGAGTTTCTCCTCTTGTACTGAGGTCTTGGCCTCTGTGGCGTGTCGGTGCTTTTTTCCACGGTCCTCGGAACCCCACTGGCTTTCCTGTATCCGCTCGTTTCTTACTTTCCTCTTTTTTTATTTTTTACTTTTGTTTTTCTTTTTTTTTACATTTTTTTCTTTTCGTTTTTCTTCCATTCGAAAGACAAAGTCTTCGGTCGTCTTCTCAGCCTTAATATTCTCTTCGTTCGTCGTCCATCGCGATGCACAAGGACCATCCTTTTTATATATGTATATTTTTGACCATTTGTGCATCACTTGGTACTGAAATTACGAAATTTATGACAAATTTTAATCCCAGAAATTTCAGACTGTAATTGAGAAATTGGGTTATCGAAAATTGAGCCATTTTTGAAAATTCATTTCGAAAGAGAAAATAGAATTATTGAAACTCCGATTGGTTATTTATTTGTATGGATATTAATAAAAAATTGTGCCAAATTGCATTGAAAAATATTTATAATTGCGAATGTTATGAATAATCTGGTGAAGGACCTTTGAAACTCGGGAAATCCAGGGCAACCTGGTGAATACATTTATTTGTGATAAAAAGTATTTTTTAAAACAACCATTCATTTACTGTAATAAAAAATTGAATATTCTTAAAAAAAATTCATACGAATACATTATTTTTTATTTTTCAGGTTCCGATTAATTTTTTTGCACGGATAGTTGAAATTGTTATAAATATATAAATTGTTGATTAAATCATGCATTTTCGGCTCTCAAATGCACGTTTGAAAATTTTCAAACCTGATAGTATTGCTGTAGTAGTTGAAGAATCAATTTTCTGCTCTGCATCTTGCAGAAACTCAAAGTAGGAAAGACTCGTAAAAAAAAATTATTTTCTCAAAATTCATAATAATCAATTTTTTTTCCACTATAAAAAAAGGTTGTCTTTTTTTACCGAATTATATACAATTCCATAAAAACATTTTTCCCCTAATTTAAGCCCTGTTAAAAAAAAGCTCGGCCAACATGGTGAAAAAAGCGTGAGTACGAGATTTCAGCGACGTGGGGAAGTAAAAGTTAGCGAAATGCATTTTAAAGAGGATGACCACATAGCGCGGTCAAGCGGGACAGAAATACGTTTAAAACGATAGGATTGCGGTAGGATACGTGAAAGATTGAAGGGGTGACACCATCCGAGGGTTGGGGTATAAGAGTCGGAGGAGAGGGGGATAGGGGGCTTCTCGTGCTAATGTATATTTATGTATTAGCCCAAGCATTATTTATACGTCCGATGAATATGCATTGTTTGGCGCGGCAGTAGCGAGGTGTCGAGTGCAGACCCGTCGCTATCACTGCCTCATCAATCACACACAGTTCCGCGTACACTTTCGGAGATGCATCCAAACGACCCACACACGTACGCACCTGGGTGTTCGTTCAAAGCCGACACGCACCGGCTGATAGAAAACGAACGGTAGCAATCCCGGTCATTTTGTGCTTTGGTTCCTCCGAGTTACGTCTTTTTGAGTCTAACTGGTTGGTGCGAAGAGGTGGACAGACCTGGGCGTTGATGTGTACGAACCGGAGTTACGCCTTTTTGGAGGGTCACCAGTTTATGTTTGCAGAAGCCAATATGTGGATGTGGTGTTGTTTAGGTACTGCGTGGGTGTTGCCTAGATGCTGTGTGCATTACCCCAATTGATAACACTCAAAAGGGCGTAACTTGTTGCAGCCAACCCACACACATACCCACTAGACCGGGGCAACACTTGCGCAAAGCGTAATAACCTTGATTAGGCACGGGGTAGTGTTGTTTGGGCTCTGTGGGGTCCTGGGTCCTAGGTATTGTGTGGAGGTTCCAAGTACGGTGGAGGTGATGGATACTGGGCGGAAGTGTGGATTGGTTGGGTCAAGTTTTTTTGGATGGTACTGGGTCATCGGCACGCCCATGGTTCCTAGAAAATGCTCACGCAGGGCCTAGGACACCACAGTGCCTAGACAGTACCCAGACAGTACCCATACAGCGCCTAGAACTCCGCAGTGCTTAGACAATACCCACACAGGGCCCAGGATACAGCAGTACCTAGACAGTACCCATACAGCATCTAGGACACCACTGTGCCTAGAAAATACCCACGCAGTACCCAGGCAGCATAGACATAGTGTCTAAGCTGGATCTAGCCTAGATGATATCCGTACCGACTTTTAGATCTGTCTAGGTATTGGTCTAGGCAGATTGGTACCTTCACCCCCATTATTAGGCGTCTGTGAGTCTTATCCAGTCACTGTGAGGTCCTAGGCTCTGCGCTGATGATACCAGGTACTGATTGTTGTCTAGATACTGTTTGCCTGAATGTTTTCTAGGTACTGCATGGGTACTTTCTAGGTACTAGGAGCCTGTGTATTAATCAGTACCACACAAAAAGACAAAATCTGTAGTACCCATTTCTCTCAACCCTGCGCAGTACCCAAACAAGGCCTATACGTAAAAATGGGTTGATGATTGTTGTTTCGGCACTGTGGGGACCTGCTGTATGAACCGGTAATACTCAAAAAGACGTAATTCATAGGAATGCAGCTAGGCTCATCTGCGCACCTAGGCAACACCAACGCATACCTACAAATAGGTTCCTGACTGGGTATGTGGGTACCTCGTGTGTGTAGGTTCTTGTCCGAAGTGGTATCATTCATAAGGACGCAACTCGTAGTCTCCAACACAACCAACCCCAGGCTCGTTGGTGAAGGTACGCTTGTGTTGTCTCGGACTATCTGGGCACCAGCAAAATCTGTCGGTCCTCACATCCCGCAGTCCGCCCATGTCATTTCTCACCCTTCGCTTTGGGGGACCTGCTGTTGCTGCTGCTGCTGCTGCTGCTAGTGCTCGAAGGGCGGACGCCCGCAATTGACACTAATTTACGTAACTTTTTCGCAGTCCGCATATGTCACCAGGACCAACCCCTTCTTCCAATGCTATTCCATTCCTCGGTTGTCGTCCCTGTTCTTTTGCTAACTCTCGCTTTCTCCATCCACTTCTTCTTTCACCTATCTCTACCTAGATACAAGAAGTCGTCCATAAGTGATTGTGTCGTACATTCCGGGCATACCGGGCGCCTAGCCAAAAGAGACCGGATAAAACACCACCGTTTTGTCACTATTAGAAATTCAGTGAAAATACCGCAGCTGAACTAGGGTCCTGTCCAATTCGTGATACCATCGTAACAAGATGGTGGCCTTCCATGAAGCCTTTAAGAGACCCAATGAAAGTCATCAGCTTAGTCTACTTTTGTATTATTTGGCCTAATTTTTGTTTGGGTTTGTTTTTACTTTTGTTTTTACATTTTATTATTTTCGAAATTTATTGCTGAGCGTAGTTACTGTTAAATAATCATGGTAGCCATTTTAATTGTTTCCTTTTTATTTTGATTTACTTTTTTTTACAGTTGCTTTTATTTTTCTTTTTATGTTTTATTGTTTTCAAAAGTTGGAGGTAGGCCTAATATCGACTGGGTCAAACACAAAAAATCTCAAACAATTTTATCGTTGCTCCTTATTATTGTTAAATAAACCTGGTAGGCAATTTGACTGTTTCTTTTGTACTTTTTGGTTCACTTTTCTAAAAGTTACTTTTATTTCTATTTTTAGATTTTATTATTTTCCAAAGTTGTAGATAGGCCTAATATTGGGTGGGTCGTTTCCTAGTTTATTAGATTCGAGAGGATGGGTCGTTCACCTACAAAAGAGCTTTTCCCTAATCGCTTTACGTAGAGCCAATGTAGGATTACAGTGATTTTTGGTTCTTTAGGGATGGAGACGTAACAGGTATAACTATAGGTATTGGGGGTGAGAACGATCCCTATATCATCGGCATTGTGTGGTCACGTGTCAACGCCTCTCACGAAGTATTGGCCCGGACGAGAGAGACCGAAAGACGAGAGGGGAGAGTCACCAGGGTCGAATGATATTCAGAACGTTAATCGCTCGGATCAATGGGCCTGCCACCACAAAACTCTACCGATAGTAGCCTCTCCAACTATCGGGCTAACCCGTGGATCAGTACGTGGCATTTCACGTCAGCCCAGCCATTCTCCACTAATTTCCCTTTCCCAAAACACAAATCCAACTGGACCGGTGATACAATATTTTTCACCGGCCTGGAATCGTACCGATTATACCAAATTGTAAATTCGACCGCCTCGAGGAACCCCGTTATTTTCGGAAATGAAATCATCCCTCGTTGGGAACATTTATCATCGCGCTTCAAAATGGACATCAAAAATGACTTTTGACATCTCAATCGACGTTTTCTATTTTAGACTTGTGGAAGCAATCATAATTCGAAAATTATACGCGAAAGTGCCGGCCCTTCGATTTTTGAAAATCGTAGGGTCGAAATTATGAGTAAAATTATTATTATGGAAAAAATGGATTTTTGCTGCGGTTTTTTTAAATTGATTTTTTTTTAATGTAGCAGATTTTTTCTTCGATATATCTGTGAATAAAATTTGGATATTAAATAATCATCGAAAAATCAGGGTTATGAAAAAAAAATCATTTTAAAGGAATAAGAAAAATGATTGGATATTTTAGGTATTCATTTTTATGAACATTGACAAAGTCGAGAATGAAATTTCATGAAAAAATATGAATAATTAAAACAGTTGTAAATAATTTCAAAAAAATGTGTTAACGTCAAGAGCTTTTGAAAAAATGTATAAATATTGTTTTCAATTCTTAAGGAAACATGTTCTCAATGTAATATCAACAATGAAGGAAAAAATAATAAGCGAATAAACACTAAAAAAAATAATTAAAAAAAAAGAAGAGTAATAAAATAATTAGTGAAAAAATAATTAACACAGAAATAATGAGTTAAAAAATAATTAGTCAAAAAGAAACGTATCATGACTACGATTACCCTCAAGGACGATCATTAGTTGGACTTTTTTTCTCATTTTGAGTTGCCTGAAGAAACGAAAAATATTTTTTCAATTTTCACGTCGACTTAACCTCTAAAGCAGCCCATAGCGCGATGTATTTTACCCGAAAGACGTATATGATCGTGGGGGGAATCATCGAGTAACTAAAATCACGAAAGCTATAACAGGATCGAGCAGGCCCTCCCAGGGGGGTAGTTCTGATGCAACCGGGGTGATCGTATTCGGGTTTGCGCTCGGAAATCAGTAATGACCAATTCAATCGTAGCAATTTCACGCGCGAATTCGTTGCCGTTAACGGCACAGACCTCTCGGCCTGTCACTGGGGAAGGTGATAAATGTAAGCCCGTCGGCAACGGCTTACACATTGTACGAGAATGTAGGACCTGTCAGACCCTAGGCGCTGACAAAATGTGACAATCACTGTCCAAAATGTGCAAATAATAAAATATAACATGGCTACAAGGCATCATCAATTTTCCAACCGTGGTTAGCTTTCAATGCCAGCTTTGACAGTGTCATTGCAATTTTTTTTATTCTCGACTATCCAAATATCGAATCTAGGATCGTGAACGACGAAACAAACAAATTATTTCCAACAATTATATTTTTTATTAAAATTGATTATTTTCTTATTTTTATTTTATTATTTATTTATTATTAGTTTACAAATTTTTTTATTGATTTTATTATATTTCTTATATTTATTTAGTCGTTATTATCATTATTATAGTCTTTCACATAATAGCAATAATAATGATCAATAAATTTATTAAATATAATAACATCATTTAATAAACTAATAATAAATAAATAAATAGTTTATTTATATTATTGGATTTAATTATTTAATTTACTTTATTATATACATTTAGTTTTTTCATTCTAATTAGTTTATTTTAATTTAATTAAAATTAATCATTATTAAAATCGAAAGAAGTTTTTCTCTCCTTATTCCTCAGAAGCATTTTCGAACTCGAATTAATACTAGAATTTCAATACAAAAAAAATAGACGAACCTGTAAAAATTAGTTTAAGGGTGTTCTCGAAGGGTGATTTTTACCTCTTAAAACGAATTTTCCACAGATAATAAAACATGCCTTTTTTATACAAATCCAAACAAATAAAAGAAGACTGTGACCCAGCAGATATGAAATAATAAAAATATTTATAAAACGAAAAAAAATATCGTAAACAATTTTTTTTTTTAATGTAGCTGCAGATAGTTTTAACGTCCTCCTGTGTCTTTGACGACTGTTCTCCATTCTTATCAATGGTGACCACGCACAGTCAAAAAACAAAAAAGTGCCTGAAACATCGCCGAACCAACTCTCTTTCATTTGCACTGTTCCATTTTATGGGACGTAAAAAACAAATTTTTTTATCACGCGCTATAAACGCAACGTAACGTTCTCGTACATTTTATTTAAACTTGGCTGTTATCTTTTGCATTTTTCATTGCGATACAGGTATGGATACCAACGCAGTTTAATGTCCATCAAACAATTCCAGAATCTTTGACCTCGTAATATTTACATACAAAAGCTTATTTATTTGTATATATATATATCGGCATCACGAGCTCTGTCTGAATTGTTATCCAATCGCATTTTCCAAACATTTTTTAACATTTAGTCCCTAACATTCGTCGAAAGGGTTATAAGCCTTTTTAGATAGTCACAAATAGTAATTAGTAACTATTTGCTACCTACTATTACTGTATCTAGACGACGAAAGAGTTGCTAGGATTTCAGCAAGTTTATTGATTTCTTAAAAATAAATAAAATTGAAATGTTGTATTACTGTAATTCGTGACTGTAACTATATTGGTGACTATTAATATAAGCAGTTACTAATTGCTATTAGTATCAGTAGTTACTATTACTATAAAAATATACTAATTACTATGACTATTTACTAGTTACTATGACTATTTACTAGTTACTATAAATATTAACTAGTTACTACAACTATTTACTAGTTACTATAAATATTAACTAGTTACTACACCTATTTACTATTACCCCAATAGTAGCTACTATCTAAATAGTCACTAGGTAAAACAGCTAATCACAAGCGATCGATTTTCTCAGCTCAGTTCCAGACAATTACGAAATCCTTTTTTTTTCCTCAAGTTACAAAACTATTCACGTTTCAGTTTCAAGTTCTATCCCAATAGCGAGTCTAGTGATTTTCCGAAATTTTCGACGTCCTCCACAGATAAACATCTATAAACAAATACTTCCTATTTGATAAAACCGTTTGGCGTCCTCTTTCGTATTTATGAGACACGTGTCTGCGGCATTGGCTCAACGAGGCGTGCAACGTCACGGCGATCACCGTGATATTACTATGGTAAGAGAGGAGTCCTGGAATCTCCGCAAATGAAGCGAGCCTGGATATCGAATAATTAAAATTTTCATTAAGTCGGAGAGAAAGACGGGTAGCCTGTAGTTGATGGGGGCCTCGAGTCGTTCGCGAGGCAAACGAAAACACTGACGATTGACGAGCCACCCGATAACTGATATGCGAGGGTGCTTTCGGGAAGAGCAACGCCTGACGTTGAGCGATAGATAACAGACGTGAGTTCGGCGCGAGACAAACGGACTCAGAGACAAAGGGGCGTAAGTGCGGAAAGAAAGAGATTCGGACGGATGGACAGACTGGTAGGAACCTGTTACCATAGCTAGTTACTAGTTACGAGCTACTGTTGCTACGACTATTTACTAGGTACTATTAACTACTATTAACTAGTTACTAGGTCCCATTGACCACAATCAAGGACATGTAAATAGTCATAGTAATATTAGTAAATAGTACATAGTTACTACGAATCATAGTTATTGGCAGTAACTAGTAAATAGTTACTACTAGTAATAGTTATTAGCAGTAACTGGTAAATAGTACATTTAGCACTAGTAAATAGTAATTAGTGATCCTTAGGTATAGCAATTAGTAACTGCTGATGGTAATAGTAACTAATATAGTTACAGTAACGAATTACAGTAATACAACATTTCAATTTTATTTATTTTGTATTTATTTTTAATAAATCAATAAACTTGCTGAAATCCTAGTGGCTCTTTCGTCGTCCAGATACAGTAATAGTGGTAAGCAAATAGTGATTAATTACTATTTGTGACTAGCTAAAAAGTAATAAACTATTAACTACTATTTACTAGTTATTAGTTACTATTACGATAACAAGTTACTAGTTACCATTACTATTACGATAACAAGTTACTACTTACCATTACTATAACTAGTTACTGAGTACTATAACTATAACTAGGTGCTATTGATATACCTAGTTACTATTGAAATATCTAAAAATCTTGGATTCCTTTGAACAACGATTCCTCTTTTACTACAGCTCAATAAACATTGAATTACAATTGAACAAAATGCATTTCTTTTTTCACACAGCTTCGATTCAGCGGATCCCAGTGGCTTCGAAAATTTTGGGATAAAATCAAAAGTACTCTCGCGCGAACTAGTTCTCGCCTTCTGTCTACACGAGACGGGGGGGGGTTGAGGGTTGAGAGTGAGAATTCGAGGGAGAGACGAAGGAGTTTTGGGCTATAAACTCGACAACTGCTTCCCTATCTTTTGGCCCACTCTCTCACTTTTAACCCCCCTCCCCCGCAACCCTCTTCGCCCCTTTCGACCGTTCAAGCTTTCTCTCTTTCTCTCCTCTTGCTCGGCCGTTTGGTAAAACGCTACCCCTACGTCTGCTCAGAACTGGCGAGTCCCGTATAACCCGAGCTATGCAAATGAATTTCGTTTAATTATCTGAGGGAGTAGATGGGCGGGGGAGGGGGAGAGGGAGGGGGGCTTTAAACTCGCCAATGAGACCAAAAGGGGAGTCCTAGGTAGCAGTTTACCCACTGGCTTGTGCACAACTGGCTATTTCCTTCGAAGCTTTTTCATCTTCTCATCCTGTTTTTCTCATACTCTGTGATACAACGAAATGTTGAGAACGGATCTTATGAATTCATTTCGATCGTCGTGTTATATACTTTAGTGGATATTGAAATTTGAAAATTGAAAAATATATACTTGAAATGAAATTTAATAAATTGAAGATTATTTATATTTATACAATTTTTTATATATAAATATGAATAGATTATTTATATAAATTGTATATATTGTATAATTTTTATAATCTTCAATTTATTCAATTTCATTTCAAATTTATATTTTACACATATGTTTTTTTATATATATATGTATGTAAAATATGAATTTGAAATGAAATTTGATAAATTGTAACGTATTGTACGAATTTATATGGAAATTTTTTCACAGTTTTTTCAAATTGCACTATTCAAATCGTTCAATTCCTTCGAAGCTTTTTTTAAATTCTTGTTTTGATGAACGTCGAACTTCCAACTTCCATCGTCGTGATTATTTTATGAATTTGGTCTGTTAATAATTAATAATGAAAGGGTGGGTGTAAGAAGTGGATGTTAAAAAAACAAACTTTTTTCATATTATATTTCCGGAATTTTCAATGTTTTTCATAAATGAATGCAATATCGTTTAACATTGCATTTGCATATTTAAAAGTAAATTAAATAAAAATTGAATAAATAAATTTAATAAATTCAATTAATAAAAAAAATGTTTAATATTGTCTTCATTAATTAATAATATCACATTATTCAAACAATATTTTTTCTTGTTAATATCCAATGTTTGCTATAAACAAAAGCAATATTTTTAAATGTTGAATTCATTCATAAATAATAGTTAAATATTTATACAATATTGTTTAATTATAACATCCAATAATTCCAATAAATAATTGCAAAATATTTTTTATAAATAAAAGAAGAAAATTCTAGAAGAAATTATTTATAAAATCAGGGTGAAGTTAATTTTATTGAACGATTATTTTTTAATTTGATGGACCAGTATGAATAAGCTTTATTCTCAGTGGAATTAAAAGCTTTGGATCTTGGCTTGTTCCAACTGAAAGGGGAGCAGTTTGATATTTCGAATTTAGGAATGGTTGAAGGCGAATCAACGAAAGCTCTCGTAACGTAAAGCGAGTGGAACCTCGCTGAAAGCCATGTGGCGAATAAGTTAACGAAATAAATTTGCTTCGGAGTGTGTGTCTCGTCCGACACGATTGAGTTTCCGAACTGCAAAAACGAATTATTTTTACAGCCAATTTTGTAAATGGAGCAGACAATTTCTCAAACGTTACAAAGTCTTTTAATTAACAACACAATTAGGTTTATTGCTGTCAAATTGTAACTTTGTAGCATCACACTTTTTACCAAATGAATAATTAACAAATTCTAAATAATCTATCTTTTTATAATATTTATTCTATATACAAATGAATATTTGCATATTTATTATTTTATTACATTTTCTTAATATAATTTTTATATAAATAAAAATTATTATGTATTGAATGTTTATACATTACACCAAAAAAAAATACTTGACTGAAAGTTCAATTTCAATGTAGAATTGTATTTTTTATTCTTTTTTTAAATAGTGCCCTTTTTAAGGGAAAATGCAATCTTTCGCTAAAAAAAATAAGCAGTAGATTTGATGATTTTTTTAATTCTAGATTTTTAGGAGAAAAGTATTCAAACTTTAACGAACATATAAGTGTTTGAAATTTTTATTTACTTTCAGAAAATAAAAAATAATTATTATCATTGATCTTTTAATATCCAATACATCATTTTATTAATTATATTTATTTAATCGTTATTATGATTATTATTTAATTTAACAAAACAACAATAATAATAATAATAATTCAATAAATATAATAAATAAATACATAATTTATTTATATTACTATATTTAATGTTTTAATTTACTTTATTCTATCCGTTTAATTTTCACATACATTTAATACATAAAATATACAAATATTCAATACTTTGTCTTTTAACACGAACCTTTTGGGATCCTAATTTTTATGTAAAATTATCTTTTGAGCAACGATAAAAACACCGATCGTTTTTTTTAATTAAAACGAGGTGTTAGCCTTTAAATAGACTTAAATTTCCCATAACCTTTTTTTTTGGTCGTGGAGCCCCTCACCGCTCTTCATCACGATCCCAAAAGAGGTGCTTTTTCACCGCAAGCCTATCTGTCCTACGGCCACCCCCGTAGGTATAGAGATCTCGAAAGCGGGTTGTAAAATTCTCTCGTTATAGTCAGTTGGGGAGGTTCGCCCCCGGCGAGGACCCGTGCGAAGAGAGGCGAGAGGAATTTAATTTAGAACTTGATTTATATTTTAGCGGGCCATAAAATGGGGAAATAATTTGTCCTCTGAACCCGTATGAGATGGGTTAGCCTACCCTGGGGCAGCCTCGACGTTTCTGTGTGTTTCGATGAGTATGTGCAAAGGTGTCAGTGCGGGGGTGGCTTCGTAGGTTACTGAGTGAGTATGGGCTGGGGGTTGGAAAATGGTTTAGAGAAGGGTTGGGGGTTGGGGGATGGTCTAGGGAAGAGTTGGAGGTTGGAGGGTTGTGGTACAGAGAAGGGTTGGTGCAGGTCCGTGTCGATGTATTTTTATACCTTGAAGACAAATCCACCATTTAATTCGCCTTGAATTCTACATTTCTAGACAAAAATGCCAAAAAACATATTCTGGAAACGATTTCTTCCATTTTCGTAGTCCAATTTAGTACTTTCGAATAAACTCGGGCATATTCGTAATCGGAGGAAAATTTCCGATTGAATAGACTTTTTTAAGAGCTTAAAAACGGAACAAAATTTTTTTCGTCTTCCCTGGCCACTTTTCCAGAATCTCGAAAATCACGAGATTTCAAAAGGTCGTAGAGTAGACTTCTCCTGTGCGATAGAGATTCATTTGGTGGGTTTGGAAAAGCTTTTTGCCTGACTTAAATAATGGCGTTGGAATCATATCGATATCTCTCGTAGTTTTCCCGGAAAGTCCACTCGAAAAATCGCAAAAAAAGAGGCAAAGGGGTATGTATGGAAAAATGAGCAAAAATCGATGGTCCAACTTTGAAATTCT
>JAPYZJ010001410.1:0-31853 GCA_030522765.1 Ophioninae sp. B BG-2022a | reverse complement strand
GCTCAATCTCTTCGTTATGATTTTCTCTTCAAATTGCTTTTTTAAAAATTCTGATCCGATGATTTTTCGATTTTTGGCAGAATTTCAAAGTTGGACCATTGATTTTTGCCAATTTTTCCATACATACCCCTTTGCCTCTTTTTTTGCGATTTTTCAACTGGACTTTCCGGGGAAACTATACGAGATATCGATACAAATCCAACGCCATTATTTAAGTCAGGCAAAAACCTTTTCCAAACCCACCAAATAAATCTCTATCGCATAAAAGAAGCCTACTCTACGACCTTTTGAAATATCGTGATTTTTGAGATTTCGGAAAACTGGCCAGAAAAGTCGAAAAATATTTTTTTCCGTTTTTAAACTCTTAAAAGTATCTATTTAACCGTAAATTTACCGCTGATTACGAATCTGCCCGATTTTTTGCCGAAAGTACAAAATTCGACTGTCAAAATACAAAAAAACCTTTCTAGAATACATTTTTTGACATTTTTCCTTCGAAGTGAAGAATTCAAGGCGAATTAAATGATAGATTTGTCTTTAAGATATAGAATTCCCACTCCCTGCATATAACCTATATCAGCCGCAATAGCTTGTAAAAAAAAACTCTGGGAATTTCACTACGCAGCGTGGTCCGAAGATTCGGGAAAACGAAGACGCGATCTCGGGCAGTATTAGTAACAAATTCTCGGGGCGATCGTTGAATTAGGCCTAAAAAGGAGCGAAAGTGCGAGGTTAAAAAAGAAACTGACTTGATCAGTGCCCATGGTGCTGAGAGAAGAATTTTCCGTTGAGATAATAGTATTGGCTGTGTGCAACTTGAATTTCTGAAGTCCCATGATTTTTTCTTCGACCGTTGATCGAGTGATGAGTCGATAAACGTTGACGACCTTTTTTTGGCCGATACGATGGGCCCGATCCATGGCTTGTAAATCTTTCATTGGATTCCAATCGTGCTCGACGAATATAACGGTATCGGCACCCGTCAGATTGAGTCCGAGGCCGCCCGCTTGAGTCGTCAGTAAAAGCACGTCTATCGAGGGATCAGCGTTGAAACGCGATACTATCGCGTGCCTTTGGGTCGCTGGCACGCTACCGTCCAATCGAAGATACGTCACGCTCGGCAAATGAACGCTCAACAAATCTTTCTCAACTATGTCGAGCATAGCTTTCAATTGACAGAATATTAGAGCCCGATGTTGGCTGACCAATTGCTGCTGAGGCGCACTCGGCGAACCCTCGACTATCGTACTCGGCAAAAGGCTCGTCGATGACGTCAATGAATTTTTCCGAGTCGGTTGTGACGTCACTTGTTGCTGTTGGGGCTGACCGATACCGCAATCCATCAATAGCTGCTTCAAAGCTGGCAATTTCGCCGCAATTTCGATATCCGTTAATGATGTTTGCTGCTGCTTTATTTGAGCGCATATCTAAACGAAAATCAACAAAAAACACACGAGAAATTGAAGATTAAAAATAAATAATAAAAAAAAAACGTTTTTAAAGACTAAAAATAAAAAATAAAGTTTTTAAATATTATAAATAAAAAAGGGTGTTTAAAGTTTAAGAATCGAAATCGGTGTTTAAAGTTTAAAATTAGAAAAGCGTGTTTAAAGTTTAAAAATGAAAAAGCGTGTTTAAAGATTAAAAATAAAAAAGCGTGTTGAATGATTAAACATTTTAAAAACGTGTTTGAAGATTAGAAATAAAAAAAAGAACGTGTTTGAAGTTTAAAAATACAAAACCGTGGATAGGAAACTTTAATTAGTCCTAATGAAAACACAGAAGCAATTTTTTTTTTTAATCCCACACAAGTCACAATTATGTGTAGTTCAAAAACCAAAAAAATAGAAAAACGTCGTTTTATTGTGGGTTAAAAAGGACAA
This sequence comes from Ophioninae sp. B BG-2022a, assembly GCA_030522765.1. NCBI lineage: Eukaryota > Metazoa > Arthropoda > Insecta > Hymenoptera > Ichneumonidae > Ophioninae sp. B BG-2022a. Next base: position 29,970 of record JAPYZJ010001410.1, on the reverse strand, counting down.
CGACCCATTATCTTTTTTTGTACGCTAATTTCTGGTTTTCAAACACTTTTCTAGAAATTCGTATTTAATTGAACGAAAAGTGACAAAATATTTCCAAAATTCTTTTTCGATCAGCTAGGATATGTTTCTGATAAAGCTTGAATCGAAATTGACGAAATAAAAAACAATTTCTTTTTTGGACAAAAAAATCGAGCCTAATTTCCCAGTAATGCGAAATTTGAATTATTTTCTCTGATACTTTAAAAGAAATGGTCGTTTTTACCGCTTGGTACTGAGGATGACGCGGACTCAGCACCAGTTTTGGATGGTTGCAAACGTTGCGAAGATAATGGAGCGCCTCGAAGACGTGACCGCTCTTCACGTTACTGGCTGGTGTTGCCTGTGTACCCGAATTCACCAGGGTCGCCGAGTGTCGGTTACGGAAGTCCTCGTAAAGACTGCGCTGAATCGGCGACAAATCGCAGTAGTAATCTTGCGTTATTTTGGGCGGTAGATCCTGAAGAACGTCTTCCTTGTTGCGTCGGAGGAGAAAAGGCAAAACCTGGGAGATGAAAAAAGAAAATTATATTTTAGCCTGTTTAAAGCTTAAAAATAAAAAAAAAAACGGTTTTAAAGATTAAAAATTAAAAAAACGTTTTTAAAGATTAAAAGTAAAAAAGCGTGTTTAAAGTTTAAGAATCGAAAAGCGTGTTTAAAATTAAAAAATAAAAAAGCATGTTTAAAGATTCAAAATAAAAAAGCGTATCGAATGATTAAAAATTAAAAAAACGTGTTTAAAGATTAGAAATTAAAAAAAGTGTTTAAAGTTTACAAATACAAAACCGTGTTTAAAATTTAAAAATAAAAAAGCGGTTTTTAAAGATAAAAACTAAAAAATCGTGTTTATAGATAAAAAATTTAAAAAAGCGTGTTTAAAGTACAAAAATCAAAAAAGAAGTTCGAAAATTTGTTAAAAAGCTGGATCACATTACCTGTCGATGAAGAGCTTCCATAGCCAAAGCCCCAGCTTCCTGTTCTTTGGGTCCAGCTTTGGGTTCTCTGCAAGCCAAAATGGGCCTCGAGTATTTAGCAGCGAATTGTTTCTCGCTTCCCAAAAATCCAGGCATGAGAAAATCGAACAAAGACCACAATTCCAAAACGTTGTTTTGTATAGGTGTACCGGATAGTATGAGTCGATGATGAGCACGTAATTTTTTCGCGGCTTTGGCGCTCTTGGTTTTTCCATTTTTTATAACATGTCCCTCATCGAGAACGCAATAGTTCCATTGAGTGCTTTCGAAGAAATCGTTGTCTTTTCGTACGATATCATAGCTGGCAACGACTAAACGATAATTCATGGCTCTCGATCGAAGTCTTTCGCGTTCGGGTGGTGTCCCGGCGTATTGAACGACCGAGAGATCTTGAAACCTGATGAATTTTTCCACTTCGTAAACCCAATGACCAGTCAAAGTTGGCGGGCAAACGACGAGACTCGGTGGTGCTTTGGGATGTCGATGATGATCGAGAGCGAGTATACAAAGAGTCTGAAGAGTTTTTCCTAACCCCATATCGTCGCATAGAACACCGTGTAGTTGAAAACGATTCAAAAAGTCCAACCAATTCAAGCCTTGTTGCTGATACGATCGTAATTCCGCGGCGACTGTAACCGGAAGTTTCGTGTCCGGGATCGTTCGAGGATTCAACAATTGTTCAAGGAAGCGTCTTTCCTGTGATTTCTTTTCGACCAGTCTCGGTGGATCAGCTATCGAGCCAGGATCCAAAGGCAAAAGTTGCACGAGTGTAGCCAGTGTCGCGCTGCAAGCCAATCTCACTGCTGCGTTCTGATCGCTCATTCGACCGAGTAACGGTATCATGAAAAGAACCGCGTAAGGCACGACTTTGACTCCCAAATTTTCGACGATGCAAGTTAACGCCTCAGCTGCGCCTTGACGACGAGCGTCATTATCATTCGGCGCTGTCAATACCGAATCTCCAGATTTCGCGTCGCTCGTTCGAGTCTCCAATAATGGCACCACCGAACGCACCACGTATTCCATTGTTTTCTCGATATCGAGCTCCGCCAGAGTAGACAAACATCTCGAAGCCATGTGTCTCACGACTTTGTATTGATGAGCCAGTAACGAACACAATCTCGGTAAACACTCCAATATTGGTGACAGCAACGAACGATCCAAACTTGGCCCTACTATCTCTAATACTTGCAAACCGAATACTAAATTGTTCACTCGTTCCCGAATGTTCTCCGTATTATCGATCCTCAAATTCGCGTCGCTCTCATCGCTCTTTTGATTGTTCACGATCATCAATTGCCAGAGATGAGGCAAACGGGTTGGTAATCTTGACCCGATTACGTTCGCTGTAAAGTCATTAATAGAAACGATCAACCAAATTCTTCAATAATTATATTATTATATTATATTATTCAATCAAAATTAGCAATCAATCAATTGAATTATCCTTTGATAATCCTTAAAGCTGATAAAGTCGAAATATTGTATTACCTATCGCAGTGAGAGCAAAAGTAGCGCCGCGTCGTCGCGTCCGCGCAGATTTAGCCTCGGGTTCTTCGCAAGCCAATAACTCTTCCAGAGGTATATCAGTCGCCGGTGGTCTACCGGGTCCACGACCACTACCGGTACCTCCACTTCCGGTGCCACGATTGTAAGCGACGCGTTCCGCGTGTCGCTGGCGATTGTTCAGAGTGAGAATTCCGTCGAATGGCAATGGATCGGTTTGTTCGGTGAGCCTAGGCGTGAATTCCAGATCGGAGCACAAAAAGGTGCACAAATTCGTTGTTATCTGTGAAACGAAAATTTGAAAAAATCGTTTCGTTCACTTCGAATGAAATATGGAATAAATGGATTTTTCATTTCGGATCGAAACATCGAATAAATGGATAAACCCAAACAAACCCAAACGAACCTTATTATTGGGTGACGGGTTACGATCAGCGCAAAGATCGACAAGATGAGCGAGATGTTTGGCGGCGAGTTTTTGAAGATCCTCATCTTCCTCTCGTTTGATGGCTTCCATGAGAGGTTTAACGAGAGGATTGAGAGGTCTCGGTGGTTTAGGTAGACAATGAAACATGGTGGCTGCGCCAGCGAGAGCAGCCATGGACATAACGTTGAGAGCTTGTTGTTGAGCAGCAGTATTGGCTGCGCCAGTCTCCAGAGCTCTTCTTCTTTCATCCAAGCTCTGTATTAGCTTCGGTTTGAGTTTGTGGGCTGGATTGTTAGGATTCGTGGCTGTTCCGGGAGTCGTTATCAAAACGCCAGCTGACGTCAATCCTCCGACCGGTTTAGCGGCTAAATTTGATATTTGTTCGAGAGTCAGGACAGTCGCGGTTTCTTCGTCAACCGTAAACGCGAGTTTGTAGTGTTTCAGAGTCGCGAGGTAGTCACGGCTCTCGTGTAAGAGCCTGGTGAAAGCGCCGGCGATTTCATCGTAGTAAACGCACTCGGTGAGACAGCCGAGAAGTTTGTCGCTAAGGATATCCGGTATTTCCGGAGGTTTCGGTTGTTCCAGAGCTGCCCAATGAGCCATCGTTAAGCCAACGACGGTTCTTTGAAGAGCGGATCGAGAAGCGAGATGAGCGAGGAGTACCCTAGCGTAGCAAAGATCAGGACTGGGTAAGTCCGGGGTGTAGACGACTCCGGGTGCTGGTTTAACGACGTAACGGGATAACAAACCAAGCATTCTCGCAGCCATACATCTCGCTCTGATACTATTAGCTCTCCTGGTATTCTGTGCAATCGTTTCGATACCTCCGATATAAACTTTGAGCTCGCTCGTTCCCGACTTTACGCTACCGTTGCTATTGGCCCATTCGAGTTGCTGAGATTGTTGACCATCGCCGTTGGTGCCGTTCGTAGTTTTCGGCTGTTTGACGACGGCTGGTGCTGTATAACCGTTGCTAAGTAGACCCGGATTGAACGGCATGTGTTCAGGCTGCATAGCCAAACACAGCCAAGTACTGATCAGTGGACACGCCGCGTGCAAAAGCATCTCCAGGTCGCTCCTCGTCACGAGATTATCCCAGACTCTTTCAGCGACTTCCTGTATAGCGGTTACGTGTTCTATGAGTACGCGATGAAAAACGTTTCGCAAAGCTTCCTGGAGTACGACGCTACCGTTTTCGCCCCAACGCTCGCGACGACCCTTGATACTATCGACGTCTTCACCGGTCAAGGTTCGGAGAGTTTGGAGCGTAGCTTTGCGCACGCTCGAACTCGAGTGACTCAGAAAAGGCCATAATCTCGGTAAAACTTCTGACAGTGGTTGTGGCGTTAGACAAGCTCGAGCAGCTGGTAACGATATTATAGCAGCTAATAAACCCATGAAACTGTTGCAAGCCGCGGCTAAATCGTCTTGCTCGCGCAACAATTCCCAAAGTCGTCCGACGACGGCTTGTAGTTGAGAGGGATGAAGAAGACGTGGAAGAGCCGAAGCAACGGGGATTAGAGCACTCGCCGCTGCGGCTCCTACGTCGTCTACAGGATCAGCCAGTCCTCTCATCGCGGCTGGAAACGCTCGCGGTAACAACGCGTCCAAGAGGTCGTCCCTTACAGCCAGCAAGTATTTCAAGGCTAAAAGAGCTCCGTGTCTAGCTTCCCACTCGTCGTGCTCCAAAAGCTTCAACGTTACGTCCAATATCCCCATTACGTCTTTGTTCTCTCCGTTTTGCATCAGTAATACGAGAGAACCGAGCGCTTGCGCGCAAGTCTCGCGTACCGGCGCGACGACCTGATCTGACACGTAATCGCCGAATCTGTCGAGTCCGAGGACGCACAGCAATCGAAGCGCCGCGTCGATCGTCCATCGACGATGACTCTCGTTCATTTCACGTTTCGTTTGATCTTTCGATTTTCCAGCTCCTTTCCCGTGCAAACGTATCAGCTCGCGCAACGCCGTTGCCGCGCCGTGACGAACTTCCCACTTTTGAACGAAGAGATCTTGACAGAGAGATTCGCTGAAGGACTCGAGAGGCCAATCGATCGCACTCTCGGGCCAACAACCCGTTCCGTCCGGTACTGCTCCGCAGAAACTCGATGATCCACCGGCGCTCTCTTGAGGGTTCGAACTTCCGCTCCAATTCGACGAGGACGGTTCATCCGTTCCTTGCATCGTTCCTACACTCTCCTCTAATTTTATTCTCTTCTTTAACGATTCCCCTGAGTTTACCGGTCCCTGGGAGAGACCGCTCGATTCTTGCCCCTCGTCGGGATCACGAGATCGTTGCTTCGACAGCGATTGACGCGCTTTGCGCCTCGCTCGATTCATCTCCCTTCTACTGAGGCCGCTAGACGTCGGCTGGTTCAATGCTACCTCGATCGATATTTTGCCGGAACCTGATGAATTCGAAGACGCCGGTAGCGTCAAATCCTCAGCTGTGAACAACTCCGTCGTGTCGACACCAACTATTCGAGGATCAAAACCCAGCCTCGCCGCTAACAACTTTTCGCTATGTTGAACGACGGCGCTTTGATCACCCTCGGATACTACCAGGTCGTACTCCTTTCCTTCGGATCCTGTCAGATGCGAACTTCGCGCTAACACCTGTACCATGTCGAAATCCTCCAGGGTCAAACGGTTTATCGTACTCTGATCTCGCGCTGTATCGCTTCCAATGTCATCTGCGATTGATTCCAAAGAAAATATCACTTTTTTAGTTGAAACATTTGCATTTCGCATTCAGTTGCATTCGAGATCGTGTTTCGCGATTGATAAACACGCCACCTGTACTTGCGTAATCGAACGCATCACTCACCGGCTGTGTATACTTGGAGTATCAAAAAACAACAATATTTGTGTATCGTGTATTGCGAAAGGTTCCTGGACTCTTTTAGTCACAACATATTTTTTTCGAAACACCGGTACTCACGTATATCCTCGTTGCAAGGTTCCGGATCCCACTGCGGTACTTGCGCAAGTATAGCTTGTATGGCGTGAGCCGCGGAAACTCGGGTGTCCCATTGCGGCGACTTTAATAGCGCGGACACCCTGGACAATAAATGATGCAGCTCGTGCGGATGAAGCCGTTGCGCTTCGCCCAACTGTTGAGCAGCCGCTCGTTTCGTCACCGCGTTCGTTCCAGTCTCCAAGAGTATAAAAAGCCGGTCCAATCTGAAGCGAAAAACACAAGAACTTTGGTTCAATCTTTGATCATTTCATTTCGTAGAAATATAGTTGTGTGCAAACTGATTTTGTTCGGGTTCCAAACAAACCCGATTAAGTACGAATTAATTTCGTCAAAATAGATATGACTCCGATTGGATAAAGAAATATTATGAAAACGCGGACAATAGGTATAATTATTAATATAGTTCCTGCAAATATTAATTCGTTCTAAGCATTCGTTAGTACAGCTATCGCATAAATATACCCTTAGTTTCTATTTTTATATGACCGCCGCGGTAGTAAATTTCCTGACGTATAACACGACAATGACAATGCAAATTAATACTCTCAGTACCAATTATCCACCGCTGAAATAAAATTACCAGAGTAAGATGCAAGGTAGCAAAAGCTTGTGGAATTAAAACCAGTGAAATAATGAGATTCTAGTACTCTATATTTTACAAACTCAGTCAAAATACAAACAAGATACACAAATGTATCAACGTCTGATTTTTGTCGATTCATAACCGTTCTGATCGACTAATTCAATATCTGATTTTGGCAAATTCATAATCAAAGGCTTCTCAATCCCTTTTCCATATTTTCGCCAACTATATACATAAAAAACTCCAATCTATTTTCATAAACATTTCTTCGTACGCGTCTTCATCTCTGCATCATTGTTTTCATGATTTCAGACATTAGATAATTGTAAACTGTTTTTGACGTCAAATTTGAATTTTTTCAAGTTGTACTTTTATTAGATGTTGTCTATTTTATAAGACGAGTAGCCAAGAACAAGGATACTTGCCTAGACGCCATCGTTCTTGTTTCTCTTCTCTCGAGCAATCGAATGTTTCGGCCACCTGAAACTATAAAAGCGCGAACGATGGATAAAAGTCATCGAAGACAGCGGAACGCCCGGGGTGACGGTAAAAGTGATCTACCATCAAACTGGTCGCTCCGCAGTTGCACTTTGCATTTTGGGACGCAAAATTGGATTTGCATCCGAAAAGGTAAGCGTGCAAAGAGGGATGAAAAAAAAGTTGGTTCAAACGATAAAATGGACTTTAGTCGGGTAAACGAATAATCTCGGAAAGTAATGGGGAATAAAAGAGTATCGGATCGGGAATAGCTGATGTGAAACGAAGCGAGACAATATGGATGTATGCATTGAAATTCCAATGATAATATTGTGCGACATCTCGGACTCACCTGCAAGCGTCCTTTCTTCACGTAAAACCTCGTTTCCGAGCTCAACTGACCCTCATTGCCAATTGCCACTTAATTGGCTTGTGAAGAGTCACATCACGCCCGATATTCGTAAAAAAATGACGGCAAAACGTTTGATTTTGACGATTTTTCGGAGAGAAAGGCATGTTACAAGCATCAAATTTATACTGACAGCCATATTGCTGGGGAACCTGAGTTTTGTGCCCTCTATTAACCTCCGATTGGTCCAGCGATTCTCAACAGGCGTTCTCATTGGACGATTCGCTTTCTCGGTCTTTCGAACGACGCGGGGTTATATCGGAACGACAGATGGTCGGACTCACTCGTACCGTCGGTAAGCTTTCGTTGCAACGGTTGATGAGCTTTTCCGTAGGATGGCGCTACTCGGGGTTTCCGGAATTCTTTAATTTAAAACGGATAACTCTCCGATTTCGTCCGAGTTTATTAGTTCCATATTTCGCCTAAAGTTGAGTTAGTTGTGCTGTGATAATTGTTTGAACGTTGGAATAATACACAATGCGAAGATTTCGGTTGAAACACGAGTGTCAAAAGAGTTCCGTGCCGTTTCCGGTACAACGAAACGTTTTGCAACACGGTTTACTTTTTATATTGAAAATCATGAAAATATTTCGTAAGAAACTCGTCAAAATTGATACGCCTCGTCAGCTTTTTTTTCCGTTCAATCCTCGGTATCATTTCCGGCAAAGCATACGACCTCTACTAAACTTTCTTGTGCAAACTTGATTTCGCATATATCCAGCAAACTTGCAGAGATGAAAGTATGATACCTTTTAACGCCCCTGGAGCAAGACTGCACTGCAGAATGAAAGTAGATTTGGATGACCGTTAATCGTAAGTTGGTCACTAACCTCTTTTCGCAGTTTTACGCCTGTATCACCACTCGGGTCAAGCCCTCCGGCGAAAGGCTTGTAACTCCCCTTGACCAGCGATCAATATACGCTTGCATAAACATATCTCTTATCAAACCGAAAATCAGTAAAAAAAAAGAAACCAAACATAACCCCAAACTAAAAAATCGGGCAGTTGATCGAAATCCATTAAAACGAAAGAAAGATCGTGAAAGCAATTTTCAAGTCACACTGGGATGCTTTCTCGAATGCTATTCCTATAAGCCTCTCATTAATCATATAAATCCTCTTCAGTGTGTAATAAGCGGCATTTTTACATAAATAAACTTCCATACCCTTTCTCTTTCCCTAAAGACGTAAAACATGGCGAATCACTTTGAAAATAAGTTTTTCAAGGAGTTCGAACGCGTTTGTACGGAAGTTCACGTAGAGCGGGGTAATAAATTAAAAAGATGTACGTTTCTACAGCAGCTTCAATACTTCGCTAGTTTGGTCCAGCGAACCAGCCCCTATCATTCGTCTACATGTAAAAGCCTTTCACACTTTGCTCTTGTTGGTTAGGTTCACTGACACAGAACACGTACTGTAAGCAAGTGGGTAGGGAAAGGAAGAGAGAGAGAGAGAGAGAGAGAGTTTCGAATCGAATCCTCATGGCACAACTAGCGCAACCGGACGATCGTGCGAAATGATTGGTTTGTCAGATTAATTTATTGCTCTTGGTTGTGCCAAGTTACAAATGGCCTATTCTTTTGATCGTGAAAGCCGAGAGTTACAACGGGGAGGTTGTTGGCTACTCTCGAGGAAATTCAAGGCTCGATCGATTTGTCGAGTACAACCGACAAATCGATTGAAATCTTATTTCACCGGAATGTTCGTAGATTATCACTGCTATATAAAGGAAGTACCCCACCGTTACCCCACTTCGAAAAATCAAACTTTTTGTTGTTTGCGTTTTCTCGTAGCGTGTACTTTTATAGTATACAAAAAATTTACGAATCTGAGGTTATGGAAGTTTTACTGAGAGGGCGCGCAGAGCGCGAAAGAGGTTATGTTGCGTTATTATCGAGAGTAATAAATGAGTGACACCGCCAATCGGGAATATGAGATTAGCTATGGATAACCGTCCGTTTTCTTCGTTCCATCGTACCATTTTCCTTCATCCTCGTTTACTGTGGTAGAACCTCGTCGTGCATAAGCTCATCCGGCCTTAACCCGTCATGAGGGGTACATCAGAATGCGGAAGAGATCGTAGCGTCGTCAAGTCCATTCCTTTGAGAGAACATGGAATCCGCCGGTTTTCGTTATTTAGGTTATTTATCTTTATTTCTCGAATATGTTCAATTTCCTTATCTAATTTTCATGATAAAACCATTCCAACCTCTCAATGGATCATTTATTTTCGAAAACTGGCACAAATTGCCAATGTATTTATTAAACCTAACGAATCCTGCATCAACGTCCATTATTCGTAATTTCACAAAAAAAATTCATAAACATAACCTTATTTTTCGATCGCTCAAAGTATAATCCTTAATAAGCGAAGCGAAACACCATTTTCGATCAATTTCTTTATACACGTTTAACAAAAACAAGCAAATATCAATCGGACAGAGAGACATCAGAATTTGATCCCGATAGGTCAGCACATACGTTTAACAGGCGTACCGCCGGCACATGTAATTCAATACCAGTTTTGCTGTTACGGAAATGCTGGGACGATCGTATTGCCGGGTAGAGGAGGACGACTTTGCATACGTCCACGTTATGTCGATTATTATTCTCAATTACGTTTATTATTATTTCTTCATTATTAAATAATAAATCGTAATTAAAAAAAATAATCATAATACGAAGAAAAATCAAATGAGCAAATTCATAATATCGAAACAAGGTGTCTTCATTATTATATTATTTTAATATTAATATTCCCATTTTATAATAATTTTCATAATATGTATAATTTCTATAACACTTATAATATATATTATTTTATTATAATATCGTATATCGTATTTATAATAAAATAATGATAATAATAGTAAAAATAATATAATTGGATGCCATCCCATTGCGGTATCTTGATTACTTCTTCATTATTATCATTATTATTATCACTTGTATTTCTTCCCTCTTTCTACTTATAATTGTACACTAGCTGCGCTTCCTAGTTTAAAAGTCTAATCGAGGTGCAAATAAATCATCATCATCATCTTCATCCTCCCTTTCTCTTTCTTCTTCTTCTTTTTCCGTCTCTTATCTTTTTATTGTTTCGCTGACTACCGGAATCCCAGATTTCGACGCAGTACATATTTCTCGACACGATAAACGTGTGTACGCTACAATTGTAAAATGAAGCATAAGCATAAATTCCTTGCTTCTTTGCGGCTAATTTAAGCTTCGTGTTACAGCGACTCGCCGCTGGGTGTCAATCTTCGCTTGATTGCGAATAAGTTTGAAGAGAACAACGAAGAGGAATTTCGTTGGGAGCATTGACGCGGCGAAAGGATCCTGCGACGAAAAATCGTCCGGTTTCCATATCTGCGTAATTTTATGGCGAAGAGAGGAGGAAGAAAGGAAAGAAGAGAAGCAAAAAAAAAAGGGAAGAAAAGCTTGTGTGCGGTTAAGTACGAACGCGTGTGTTCGCGAGGCGGACGTCGCTCGTGAATCCAGGACAACGAACCCGACCTGAAAAGACCTTTCTCTCGAAAGTCAAGGTGTATACAGGATCCCCCATCGTTCCACTTGAAGTGACGTGTTGGTCATTCCGCTTGTATACAGCAGCTTTCTTTCGATCGCGATCTTGCCACGCTCCTCTCTTCTCTTCTTCTCCTTCATCGGAACCCAGTACCGGGAAAGACCAGATATATCCCTCTTGCTCCGAGCAATCCTACGGTGAGAAATAATAAATTGAGCTGGATCGTTACGATATCATCGCGAGCCTAAGGAACTCGAAATTTTCACGAAGTACCGAAGGCCATGGTTGATCCGTATCCGGACATGACTAATCCAACCAACGTTTTCTTCGGTCGATTTTTCTAGAGCTCTTGTTTAAGCATTTATCGTTCTCGGATCAACCCTTGAATTCATATTTGCAGATAAAGATGATTTTTAAATGTGTGCAAATTTCAAGATGACGGAGGGTGAATTTGCTTTTGGAGAAAGAAGCTTTCGATACGCTTAGGTTAGAGCGTCGAACGTGTTTCGATTCTGAAAGTTTTAAGGGTTTATTCAAACGAAAATTTTCAGCTGATTTTTGAATATCGAATTTTCGTCGAAAGCAATGCACGTAGCATAAAAAATCGTGTTTTTCCCAGTTATTCAAAAAATTAATAATAATTCAGGCATTGATTCGGTAAGCATACATGTCGGCTTTACGAAAACGTCTGAGATTTAGTACGCTCGTACTAACGTTGCGATACTGTCTTTGATGGTCCGAAGTACTCGATATTAATATAACGAGCTTCGTTAATCCCGATAATTGATAATAATTCGTAACGAACGAGTACGATTAATGACTCGTGGCTCGTTTCTTCGATGATCAAGCTGTGTAGTACACTACCTGGCGTATACGCCGTCTCATTCTGACATATTTATAGATCGCTCCTCGATATCGCCCTCGACAAGTAAAGGAAATGGTAGTTTGAGCCTGAGAGTTATTAACTGCTCACCGCGGTGTCAATGCCACCAAATTGCCAGGTGCCCTCGGTTCGCAACGAGAAACGCTTGATATGTGGGAACCGTCGTATCTTTCATTGTAACTCATTTCTTCGTTCGCTTACGTTGTGTACAGAATGGCGCATGCCGCTGAATAGGAAGCGAACGAGTAACGTCGGACGATTATTAAAGACGGAAAATTCTTGGTACTACATACTATTTTATGGGCGTTACTTATGATCATCTGTTTTATGGAATAAAGTAAAAGGCGTTCGTTAGTAATTAGCTGAGTTTGTTTGGGTTCGTTTGGATTTTTTTGGGTTCGTTTGGATTTTTTTGGGTTCGTTTGGATTTTTTTGGGTTCGTTTGGATTTTTTTGGGTTCGTTTGGATTTTTTTGGGTTCGTCTGGATTTTTTTTGGGTTCGTTTGTATTCGTTTGGGTTCGTTTGGGTTTGTTAGAGTATTTTGGGTTTGTTTGGGTTTGTTTAAGTCCACCAAGATATGCTTGGATGGAGAACCGTCGTGAATTCGCTTTGGCTATTTTTGTACGACCCAATCGTACAAATGTATTGTTCCTTTCACACGATCAATTTGCATTTCAACAGGGTGAAACGATTATTTTGTAATTTACCGGAGTACATCAATTTTCGTTTAGTGTAGCGTATAATTTATCGTTTTTTCATGCCCGTATAATTCGGCTCTGAATGCAACACGCATTTCGAAGCAACGAATTGTTATATCACGTGGCGAAAAATGTGTCATGCTTGAGTAACGATTTTGAGACACTGGGGGATTGACGACGAGTGGGCGAGACTTTCTAAATTCGATATCAAAGATCCGCAGAATCCATTCAGCTTGCGATATTTTCACGTCACACTTTGCACAACCCCTTCAAGGTGAACCGATCTCGAGAAGATCTTTTTTTTTTCTTTAAACCATTTCGATAAAAAAAATTAATTATTTTATTTGATTTATTATTTTTATTTATTTATTTTATTATTTTTATTCATTCATTTTATTATTTTAAAATTCGTTTTAGTAGTTTTTTTTATCAAATAACAATTCAATAAAGCATAAAATTAAAATTGAAGCGATGCAAATAATGAATTACGAAATAATTGTTTTTTTTAATTTTTCTTCCAATTAATTCATTTATTCGCCAGTGTATTTTTTTTTATTCGCTTTCCATTTATTCCCATTCTTTTTTAATTTATATCTTAACCCACGTGTTCTCGACCGGTTTGAAGAAAAAAAAAAGAAAAAAAATGAGGCATTTACAAAAATTAAAAAAAAAACGATGAAGATTCGTATCGAATATTTCGTTGAATTTAATATGCGAATATTTCGATGAAATTTCGTACGCAGACCACTTTCGCCCAATCCAGGCTCGTTGACATTTAACCAAGGCCAAAAGACTTTCTTTTATAATTTCCTAAACGAATTCGAAATGGGAAGGAATAAATGGGATGATACATATATATTACGTGCTCCGTGAGTTCGCCGAAAAAAAAAAAACAGGAGAAGCCCTGTCGTGTTTTGACTCGTGATAGGAATTTCGAACGTTTCGCAATTTGGATTGGACATGCACGAAAGGATGACCGTTCGTTAAAACCCACGAGACTCCGTAACTCGAATAACGGGCTCGAGTTTTATCACGTTTTAACGTTAGGTCGAACAACACCGCCAGAGATTATTGATTCCTGACGTGAATTCGTGAAGTTACGTTTTATCGGGATTCTAACATCATCGCGGTCTGAATGGCAGCAATAAAGACTAGATTTGAGGAGTGGACACGTGATAGGGGAATACTTAGTACTAGCCTACTGAAAATCGTTTTTTTTTTCAATAATTCTAGGTTTTGCCACTCCAGAAATGTTTTTTGCATTTTTCGAGTCTAATTTTGTACTTTTGGTAAAAACTCGGGCATATTCGTAATCAGCGGAAAATTTCCGATTAAATAGACACTTTTAATAGTTTTAAAACGGAAAAAAAAATTTTTCGACTTTTTCGGCCACTTTTTCAAAATCTCAAAAAACACGATATTTCAAAAGGTCGTAGAGTAAGCTTTTTCTATGCGATGGAGATTTATTTAGTGTTTTTGGAAAAGGTTTTTGCCTGACTTAAATAATGCCGTTGGATTTATATCGATATCTCGTATAGTTTTTTCGGAAAGTCCAGTTGAAAAATGGCAAAAAACGAGGCAAAGGGGTATGTATGGAAAAATTGGCAAAAATCGATGGTCCAACTTTGAAATTCTGCCAAAAATTCGAAAAATCATCGGATTTGAATTTTTAAAAAATCATTTTGAAGAGAAAATCATAACGAAAAGATTGAGCACAAACTGGAATGCCAAATCATAAAGGAAAAAAAGTTATCAATGTTTTAGTAAAAAAAACTTATTTTCCCCAAAAATCCAAAAAAAAATTTCGATTTTTAATATTTTTTTTTATTAGTTCATTTCGGGGTAATTTTATCCCCTGAGGACGAATCTACCATTAATTTTCTCCAAAACCCAAAATTTCCATGAAAAAATCGTAAGAAACTTCTAAAAACACGATTTTTGTTGCTGTCTGCATTGCTTTCGACGAGAATTCGATGATATAAGGATATAATGTCCTTAAGCTTGTTGAAGTCGAATAGTCGTCACGCATCGCCAAGCAGAACTCCCTGGACGAGAAGATCGGGCGTCGAAACGAGGACAACGCCACTTGCATCGTCTTCTCATTTTCCAATGCAAAAATCACCACGGATCTCTCTCCCGGTTGGAGAGCTCTTGGAAAGGCGTGGAATTTGCGACCCAGATTTTCGGCTGTTCAATGGATCGTCATCGATAATCGCGATCGGTCGCTTGAAACTACCGCTGGATTATTTCAATTTTAATCAAAACTCCAACGACTCGACGCGAAAGGTAATCTAAATTGGGAACGAAAAAATATACGGAAATAAATTATACAGAATCAAAGGCAATAAATAACGAAATCACTGATCTCGTTATTCTAGGTTAGAAAACCCATTTTTCGCTTGGAAAGTTTATTTTAGGTTAGTAAACACATTTTTTGGGGTAGAAAGTTTATTTTAGGTTAGAAAACCAACTTTTTAGGGTAAAACGTTTATTTTAGGTTAGAAAACACATTTTTCATGGTAGAAACTTTATTTTAGGTTAGAAACACACATTTTAACCTAAAAAGTTTATTTTAGGTTACAAAACCCATTTTAACGAATTTTAACCAAATAACGAAATCACTGAACTCGTTCTTCTAGGTTAGAAAACCCATTTTTCGCTTGCAAAGTTTATTTTAGGTTAGAAAACCAATTTTTTAGGGTAGAACGTTTATTTTAGGTTAGAAAACACATTTTTCATGGTAGAAACTTTATTTTAGTTTAGAAAACCCATTTTAACCTAAAAAGTTTATTTTAGGTTACAAAACCCATTTTAACGAATTTCAACCAAATAACGAAATCACTGAACTCGTTCTTCTAGGTTAGAAAACCCATTTTTCGCTTGGAAAGTTTATTTTAAGTTAGAAAACCAATTTTTTAGGGTAGAAAGTTTATTTTAGGTTAGAAAACACATTTTTCATGGTAGAGCCTTTATTTTGGGTTAGAAAACACATTTTAAGCTAAAAAGTTTATTCGAGGTTACAAAACTCACTTTTAGGTTACAAAATAAACTTTTGTTGAAACCGGAATCACGATTGTTTGGGTTTGTTTGTGATATAGTAAATGAAAGCAATCAATAGTTTTTTTTTTTTATAACTTCGGTCTTAGGTGAAATCGTAATTGAAAAGAGTAACTATTTCAGCACCGTTTGGATTTCCTCGAAATCGCGATTGACGAGAATAACATTTTCCGGATTTCTTTAGGTTGAGATAAAATAATAATTAACGAGAATCACTATTTTCAGATTCGTTTCAATTGAACTTAAATCGTATTTAACAATAATAACTGTTTTGCGATTGTTTGGGTTTGTTGTGTTTGGCTGAAATCGTAATTGCCACTTGTTTCTATTTTACCAGGTTTGGCTGAAATGTCGATTGGTCAGATTCTATTGTTTCGATTCGCGTGGATTTCGCTTTCCTTCCCGTTTCGGGAAGGAAAAAAATCGAAAAAAAAAACGAAAAAGTTCGTCGCGTTCGGTTTTCGTCCTTCCGTCCACGGAAAGTAACGGGGGAGTGTAGCGAATCGGAATGGCTCGTTTGTTCCCGAGTAAATTGTAAATTCGACGGGTAAGCAGTAGTAGGAAGGAGAGTCGAGTCGGGTTCGCCCGGGGAAAAATAGATGGAGAAGGAGGGAAGACGATACACGGCAACGGGCAGTGCAGTCGCGAGCTAACCATTCGACACGACGGACGCGCCATATTTTTTTATTCCACCTTTTACCCGATCTCCGATCATTCGTGCATCGAGCCATAATCCGATATGACGTTTATCGTGGAACGTGCTTGGACGCCGCGTCATCTCTTCATCAAGCATTGGTGTCGCTAAACCCTAAATAGGAACACAAAAAAAAAAACAACAAAAAACAAAGAATATTAAAAAAGAAGCAAAAAAATCAGCGAATTTTTAAAATAAGAAAGGGAAGATAAAAAAAAACGAATAGAAATATCGAAGAGATACTAGAGAAAGAAAAAAATTGGGCAGAAACGGTGGGACTCTCGGAGGGTGAGAAAAGCTCGGTTGAACGATCGAGTAAACATCATCGAGAACTAACGTCGAGAGATTCGAGCTTCGATCATGTTTGTGCTTGCGATCGATCGTGTGCGCCGATAACCACGACCCCTATAATTGAACATCGAATCCGCGCCGTTGAGATCGATCGGAAATATCGTCAATTGTCAACATTCGGGATTTTGTTTTCTTTTGTTTTGTTTTTTTTATTTTATTTTTACTTTAATCGTAATTGAATTTGTACTGGTATCAATTATTGTTATCTTGATTTCAGCTGAAATCGTAATTGGAAACAAAATTATTGTTGTATTGATTTCAGCTGAAATCGTTGACATCAATTACCATCGTTTGGGTTTGTTTGGGTTTGCTTTTGCGTTCGGCTAGGATCGTTATTGAAAAGAATTGAATTTGGGTTTGTTTGGGTTTACGTGATGTCGTAATTGAAACAAAATCCTGGTTTGACTAAAATCTGGAAAAGAATTGCTTTGATTTGGGCTTGTTTGGGTTTGTTCGGGTTAACCTCAAAAAATAATTGAAACTAATTACGCGTGGATTTCGCGACTGCTCTATATTGTTTGGGTTTGTACGAATCGAATCGAAATCTTAATTGAAACAAATTACTATTTGTTTGGGTTTGTTTGGGTTCGTTCAATCGCATCAGCGATCGGCGCGGGACGAAATCAGGATCGGACTGTATTTGTATCGCTTACGTAACCCCCCCCCCCCCCCCTCCGCCTCTAAAAAAGAAAGGATTTTTCGATGTGTTTGATGCTCGAACCGGCAAAGTGCAATTCGTTCCGTTAGATAATTTTTTAACGCGTTTGGGTCTGTGAAAAAAGAAGATCAACGTGGAGGAAGAAAAGTCACTGGAAAGGCGAATAAAATCGCGAGGGAACGGAGCGACAATGATAAAGGACAACATGTGGCGACAGAGACGTCTTACAGTGCCAAAGAGGTGAGTAGAAACACTATTAAAGAACAAGGCGAAAGAAGTATACGGGATGAGAAATGGCGTGCGTGTTTCGTTCACAAACGAAAAAACACTAATGCGATGAAAAAAAGCACGGGTAAGCGTGAGATAGTAAGCGCAGTAACGGCACGAAAGATCTTGAGAAGTTGTCCCTACAGAGGTCGCGTACTCTAGTCGGATCGGTCCACGTTCCCAGACGAGGAAGTGTCAACAATGATCGATCGTAGGAAACTCTAGGCTTTGGTTCGAACCGAGACTCTTTTATCTTCGCGAGATAGCTTTTTTTTTCATTTCCGTCGCGTCAACTCTGTTTCTGGGTGGTCTGAGAAAACATTTGGCGGACGAACTGGTTTTCCATTTTTTTTTTATTATTATTTCTTTCAAAATAAACGTTGCGTCATGGACGATGATGGCGTACCTTCGGAAATCGTGGATTCACTTGTTTGTTTGGGTTTAGATCGTTTCGTACATTTTTAGTATTGAAAACAGTCCCGGGCAAAAGTTGGGTTAGAAAATTTGTGAGGTTATGACGATTTATTTGCCCGCGTCGTTTTACCGAAGCAAAACGAAAGTTATGGAACGTGTTTTCGAATAAGAAAGAAACTTTTTGTTTTTCTCGAAATATATATGTTTATTCGTGAATATTTATTTTGTCCGCTTCGAGATAATCCCCCGGATATAATAGACTCGCTCTATCGCTTTTTTCCGACAATCGAAGCACTTCTCATACGCGGCGTTTTTGGTACGATCTGCGAGGCTCGTTCCCGCGCATGCGCTCTTCGTCTCCTCAATCGTCGCGAATATCCGTCCTTTCGAGTTTCGAGAAGAGAAAAAACGTCGCGGCAAAGTCCGGTGAATACCAGTACCGGTTGGGCTGAGTCACCGATCGCATTGTTGCATTTTCGGGAAAAAAAAAACAATCGGGAGCTACGACGCGCGCGCATGCGCATTGTCGTTCGAACGAAATATGCAAAATGGCGGATAACTACGTACGTCCGAGTCATGTTTACCAACGTAGCAAACAAACAAAAAAATTGAAAATCGCAAAATTTGTAAAATCTCTTTATTCTTTCAACTTCTTGAAGCTTCCTTCCTTCGAGTCGCTCGCAAGGTGGAACGATTCTCACCTCGGGTTTCGACCCATAATCCAAGTGAGACGGAAGATTAAGTGATAATTGGATTTTCAAAGAAACACGCATCCCCCTATCGTTCCTTTGCTTTCCGTTGTTTACTCAAGGTTCAACTTCCATCTAGCTACACGCAGAATGTTACACCCGGGGGATAGATCGAGTGGAAACTTCGTGTGTCGAGTTTCTCCTTCTCTTTTCCCCATCGTCTCGATTCTCTCGGTCTTACAACCGCGCGACCCTGAGCGAGTGTGTCTACTATGCTATAATACTAGTCATTTATTCCATGTGCCCATACGCAAGGAGGGAACCGTTCCTTCCGCATCGAGGGAGTCGTTGACACCGCTCAGGAGTTTATAAAACCGATACCGCATTCTCCGTTAACTTCGATCGATTCTTTTTCACCGATCAAACATTTTCATCCAAAATGGCGGTTTTACAATATCGATCATTTCTCTCGTATTCACGTTCACGGGATACACCCGTGTTTAACCTCAAATTCGAGTTTCTTTAGGTTTGTTTAGGTTTGTCAAAAACGAATTTTCGTTATCCGAACATGCGAATATTACCTAGAATTTTCATCCTTCAAAATGGCGATTTCAAAATATCGATTATTTCTCTCGTATTCACCGTGACACATCTGCCCGTGTTTAACCTCAAATTCGAGTTGCTCCAAAACAACGATTTATCGATATTTACCAAGTAACCTAACCTCTAAAACATCGCTACGATCGAGTTGTTCCCAAAATTACGATTTTCATATCTCGAGTCTCGAAGATATTCGAGGAGTCTTTCATTCGTAGATTTCGCGGAGTTGAATTTATCCAGCTCGGTCAATCATCTCGGTCTCGTGTCTATGCACTAACTACGAGCTATTATGGGAAAGATGTTTGTTCTCCCACAAGGGCGTGAAAGGCCGTCAAACGACTCGAGACTTGCGCGCACGCGCATTCACCCAACGACATTGTACACTAACATTATCCACAGTATCTGTGCGCTCTGAACGTCCTGGCGGTACGCTTCTCTATCGCTAAAAAAAAAAAGAAAAAAAAGTCGTACGGGCACTGTTACAAGTACAAAAGTGGAAGTAGGCCACTCGTGAAGAATCGTTTTTGTCACCACGCGTAGCGAATCCCGAGAGCGCGCGCGCGCGCATAGGTGGACCAATTATAAAATCTTGATATGCACTGGTTACTCGGCGCTCCTGCCCGAGAGCTCATTTCACAGTTAGAACGCGACAAACCGCGTCGTATTTTTATTATTCAAACTCCACTCGTAGATCGCGTTTACATTCATTCAATTATTTATAAACTAGCTAAATTATAGAAACGGCGATTTATTTATCTTGGAATAAATTTTGACTTTTTTCCGGCGCATGCGCAGCAGTTATCGGCTAACTTCAGAGGCAAAATTGTAAAGCTCTGGGGTTGTAAGAGGGCGCTGGCATCTTTTAGAATTTCATGGTTATGACAAATTCAAAATCGATCGGAATCTTCTTCCGCATCAATAATATCGTTGTCTATAACAAAACAAAAACCATTTTTTTGAAAAAGCCGTTAAAGTACAGTACTAGCTGTTTTAAAAAATATTTTTATCGAAAGAAGCATGTTTCCAGCAAAACCGAACAGTACTTTTATCTCCGATATTTTTAAAGCCCGCATTAAATGATAATTCACGACGGCGGAAGTAGAAACACGATAAAATGTTCCTTAGGACTGTTGAGGTTAACGGACTTCCGTTATAGATGATAAATTTCGAAGGATCGCGTATAAAGAATAATAAAAGCTGAAAAAGATCGAATCTGAACCCTCGAGTCCGGAGAAACGAGTAAGAAAAATTTTCGTTCTCGTGTTTCAGAACGAGCGAATTAGTGGCGCTGGTTGCACTCTCGAGTACACTTTTTCTGTTTCTTCACACGCGCGATCTGCACTCGCGCCTGCGCGAAATGGAGGTCCGTTTACAGCCGGGCGAAACCGAGACACTTTCCGGCAATCAACTGTCATCTGGTGAGTTTTTTTTCCCCTATTATTCCAAAAAACATTTTTTCGTCCCCGGATCGAAAAGAAAATCGTTTGGGTTAGTAGTACAAATGGAATGACTAAAAGAGATCAAGTAACAATCATGTTAACGAAAAAACCAAAATGGCGCCGAAAAATCCACCGCAGACGAAATAATTATAAAAGCTACGAAAAAAGAAACTGAGAGGGACAGAAAGCGGCGAGGCACGACTCAACGTTGGTAACGGTAAAGGAAGCCTCATTTGCGTGCAATCACGATTCTCGCTAATTAGTCTACGTCCCATCTTCTCGGGTTTCCATCAGCGATATATACAGATATAGATTCAGCATCAACTCTCGCCAGAGGCCCTTGACCGTAACTGAGAGCTTGACGTTTAATCAACCACCGTCACCGATCGATTACACCTATGCAATTAAACATCCCGGCAATTAGTACCTAATAATAAACGCAATGGGTAACACAACCGCCACCATTCGCTTCGCTACAACGTTACACTTTGCGTTCTTAATTTCTTCTCTTTCCCCCACCCTTTTCCTTAGCGCCAATCTTCTTCGTATCTCTTCCTTGGTTCGCTTCTGTACTATATGGAACGTTACCAGACTCAAGGTAATATGTTAATTCACCTTTAATTAATATCCCGAGATTGCACGGAAAAACGAAAAAAAACAACAGCGTGACCTCGTAAAAGGGTTTCTCGAGAGAGAGAGAGAAATATTGCGACTACGACGAAACGTGGCCTCCCACGGGGCTAAAAGACGGGGCGAAAGAAGAGGGTCGTCAAACTCGTGGGCTTCACCGAGAGGAAATATTTCCTGCGATTATCGTGAACGAAAGAGAGAAGGATAGAAGAAGAAGAAGAAAAAGAAGAAGGAGAGTGAAACGAAGAAGCATCCAATAGTAATGGGCCGGAAAGAAAGATCGAGGACTGCGTTTCGAGTATAGCTTCTCTCCTACGACTCGTAACTTCCATCCGGCAACAAGTTTGTACTCCGTGAGAAAACAGCGAAGAATCGATGTCTTCCGTCGATTTTACGTTTTATCGCGTTTTCCGTGTTGAATCGATTATCGATCGATTATCGATACAATCTTAATGAATCATCTCGTAAAGAAAAGCTTTTTCGGTAAACCAAAGCTTCATCGTACTGGAATCCTTGATTTTCCTTTAAGGGCATGACGAATCATCGACATAACCTCAAAAATTTTCAAAATCCGTTTTCTCGGCTCCGATAAAGTTTACGGCGAAACAATCGAGCATCAGTCTTTGTAGAATTCATAAAGGAAGAAATAGATGCTTGATTTTTACGATTAAAATGTCGTCGTCCTTGAGATATTGCGATTTAACAAATTTCGATTATCTCTCTCGAACTCGTGTGTCACGTGGTCTTCGATATGTCCTTAAACAAAAAAACAAACGTGACCGGTTATTCGCGAAGAAAATTCGAGCACTTTTTGTTAAAACAACAATGTAGACAAATAATGGCTCAACCGTTTTTTACTGATGTTCGTTCACTGGAGCAGAGTTCTCATCCGCAACGCGTTTAACTCTTCACCGTAAAAAAGAGAGCATCGGGGGGAATGCCGCGGAGAACACACCTTTCTCCTTTCACGAGGGGGCACGCGTTTTCCCTCTCCCCTCCCTCCCTCTTCTCTTCTCGTTCGACCGCAAGAACCTACCGAAAAAAAAAAACAGGACACTTTTATCGCTGGTGAATTACAACGACGCGCAAAGTCGAGATCTACATCGTAAAAGGAAATACAATTAGCTCTGGGAATTTGGTCACGAGTTATTGTGACCCTTTACAGCGTTGCCGGATTCACTGTTTTCCTACTGCGTTAGTAAGCTTTCGTAAAGCTCTTTTTCAGTTTTTCAGTATTGCGTCGAGAAACTAATAGAACTTACGAGGTTCGTCCTCGTCGAGAGTACAATCCTGCGTCTTCTGGTCTCGGTTCAAAAATCCCAGCCGTTGTTCGATAGCCAATTTCCTCTTTGGATGATCCGCTCATTTTCAATGTCAAATTGACCTACGATGTTTATTCAACCCCTGTAGTTCCATGGTTCGATTTCGATAGAATAACGCTGCGAGCCAATATTGGACATTTGTCGTTTCGTCATGCCCAAAGACTCTCCAGTTTCTTATAAAAAATCTTCCGAGAAATAGCTGAAACAATAATAATAAATAAACAATAGGAATAATGAAATAAACAAATGAAATATAAAAAATATAAAAATAATAGAATATCTGAAAGAATAAAACGATAAATAATGTTAATCGTACAACATAACGAATACTCTATCATTGATAACACGTATAGTATGCAAAGATTGTACGATGAAATCTTAGCTTTTATTCTAATAGTTGAATTAGTGGTTTCTCTTTATTTCGGATTAGATTAAGCGGTTACCGATTTAGTAGAGAGTGAAAAAATGTGTTTTGGCAATGCGGTTCGCCGAGGCATGCGAGGCTCGAAGGGAAAGACGGAAGAACAACCATGGGACCGCTCCTTCTTGCGAAATTCACTGGCGTCTCTGCGTATCTCGTTAATGCATTGACCGCTGGACGCGTCAATCCCTCACCGAAGGCACGAAAAGTCCATTAAGGATTCTCCGGTACAGTCCCGATCAAGAGTTACCGGAGTGTAAATTCAAACCGAGCGAAACTGTTTCTCGTATTCGTATCGGCTGAAGAAGTTCAGGTCGCTGATCCGACTTCTTGCTCGTCCAACAGCGATAATTTATTTGGGAGAAAAACTTGACCGAGCGGCATAGCCGATTGATTGAGCCTTCGTGGCAATAAAATCTAATGAGCTTGCACATTTCTTTCTCACGACTTCTGCGTATTTATGAACAACCAGCTTCCGTGATTGCTACATTTTTTGTTTGTTTCGGAAGCATGCGAGCGCACCGCCATTATGGCAAAACTACCTGGAAGTATCGCTGTTGGTCATTCGCTCTTCCCCCTACTTCAATTAGAAATATCCTGCCAAGGAAGAAATGCACGAAAAGCACAAAAATAAGAGAACTGATATCTGGATGTTACATTTTAGCTTCAATTCAGTTTGTAGAAAAAGATTCCTTCTTTTTTTTTCTAGAATCGTGATTTTTGAACATAAAATACGACGGTAAAATGAGTTTTTTAGCAGAAATGATTTTGAATATTATTCTAATTATTTATTGGTCCAATACGCGGAGAATTAACATTTTCCTTACCGGCGGTCCCAGTTGTGACGTCATAATGTTACAAAACCCAGAGCTTACGCAAGAATGACGTTTGTTGAGGTTATGATACGAAAACTTGCCGAAAACTTTGAAAATCTTTATAAATCGTTATAAAAAGAAATAGTTTCTCACGAAAACCGCAGGTGATATTTTAAACGAAAAACAGAGAGAAATATCAATTTATAACCTAAAATCGAAACATTGGAATATCGTTCGATGTATTTTTGAGCGCGGCTGTATTCACGTCGTATCTTAGCGCGCATGCGCATCCCATCCGTATTTTAATCGGCAATCGTTCGGGTATGCGGAAGATCCGTAGTTTTTTTTTTTTTGTTAATGACCCCCGAGGCGCGAAGGTGGATGCGTGTGTAAACCATCGAGTTCGCACTCGACCGGATCGACGCGCGGACACCGGCAATTACATTAATTTTTTCATTCTAAACTCGCGTTTAAATACCGAAAAGAGAACATATGTGCGACTCGTAGGTTGAAGCGTGTTGCGAGCGCCACGCGTCCCTGAAGCTCACGAATATACGGGCTTTTATAACGTATGAATTGCATCGTGAAAATCAGGCCAGCATTGAATACAATGGCCTCGGTGTTGTGGCATGAACGTTTACCGTGTGAAGCAGGCACAAATATTGTTCGAAAGAAAATAAATTAGTAGTTTAGCCTGATGTGTGTGGGACTGGCATAGATCGCGTGTATTAATTCGTGACGTTGCGCGCCCATCGCGGCGTGGTCACGAAACTTCGCGGGCAAGCGGTTAGTGCACGCACGTGCTCCGATTCTCTTCGTTCTTATTTTCTTCCCTTTTTATTTTTTCTTCTTCTTTTCCATTCGTCGTGTATGATCGTCGCCTTCGGGTTGCGTTCTTCGCATTTCCGTACGCCATGAGAAAATACCATTATCAAGGGTTTCGTACACGCGCATGCGTATTATCAAACGGCTTAGCTCAGCCGAGCTCCATGATGTAAATTATCCCGTCGTTAAACTCACTACGCTTAACGAGCCCGTGTCGAGAGAGAGCACCGAAGTAACGAAGCTTTACCACGCACTTTCGGTACCCGTCGGCGCGTGAGTTTCTTTCAGTTTGTGGACATTTTTAGGTTATGTGAATGAAATTTCTTTGGGTTTGTTTTGTTTGAGCTTCGGCAGGGATATTGTTTGGGTTTGCGCGTTTGTGCAACGATTGTTTCAGTTTGTGGACATTTTTAGGTTATGTAAATGGAATTTGTTTGGGTTTGTTTTGTTTGAGCTTCGGCAGGGATATTGTTTGGGTTTGCGCGTTTTTTCGATTGTTTCAGTTTGTGGACATTTTTAGGTTATGTGAATGGAATTTGTTTGGGTTCGTTTTGTTTGAGCTTCGGCAGGGATATTGTTTGGGTTTGCGCGTCTGCGCATCGATTGTTTCCATTTGTGCATATTTAGAGGTTATATGAATGAAAGTTGTTTGGGTCTGTTTGGGTTTGTTTAGTTTGAACTTTTGCACGAATATTGTTTGAGTTTGGACAAGGATATTTTTACCGTTTGTGTACAGATAATGTTTGGGTTAGTACCCTGATTCTATTTTCCCAAACAAACCCAAACCAAACCCAAACAAATGTTTACAGCGCCGCCACGAGAGGTGTTCGTTTCACGACCACTGCTAAAAGCTAAAAACTCCTGTGTTCACTCCTAGTCTCCAACGATTTCAACACTGAAAAAAAAAAAGCAAAAGCATGGAAGTCGAGATTGGACGTTTCGAAGGGTCGAATCCTTTTCTTAGATCAGAGCCAATAGTCCGAACGAACAAATCACTCGGTTCGCTTCCGAGAGAACGGAAATGAAGCGAAACGCTCGAAGCTATTCCGAGGATATACGTTTGTAAGGGTCGGGGCGGGGAGGCGGTTTTTTTTTTTTTTTTTTTTTTTTTTTTCATTTCGTCTTACACTCGTGTAGCGAAACAGCTGAGATCGGATATTCCGCGATATCGCTTTCCATGTAAACACACGGGTTGAACACGACGGCATGGGAAAGATGAAAGTTCTCGTGATCCGCCGGCGTTTTCCTCATCGGGCGTTACCGGCAATTAACGGCCAACGTCTAACCTCCATTTCTTCCTTATACTTCTTTTTCTTCCCACAAGCGAATAACCTCTTTCCTTGTTTCTTCACTTCCCAAGCCTCTTTCACTCATCCCTTTTTATCCGTCCTCTTTATTTCTTCCCCTTTTTTTTTTCTTCTACGCTTCTTCGGACTCTGCTTTCTCAAGTTCTGGGTCAACCGGTCTCCCGATCCGTTAAACCTTTTTCCATTACACGCGTCTCTTCGAATCTTCATGCTTCGATTTCTTCACTTTTCTTCCGTCGTTAAACTTCAACCCTTTCTTCCACGATTTTATTTCTTCGCGAGGATAAAATGGATTTTACGTGTATGTTGTTTGGTCGAAAAATAAAGTGATTTTTTTTTATTGTTATCGAAATGGATTTATTTATTCATCGGTGTTGGGAATTCGAGAAGATTTCTTCGTGTCGAAAATCTCTTCTTACGGAATTTATATGATGTAATATAGTCTTCTTTATTTAGTGTATTTTTTATTTATTTCCTTTATTAATTTATTATATTGTTTATTTATTTTTTATTATTCATTTTATTTAAAAAGTAATTGGATTTTTAATATATTAATTTTCTTTATTTCTTTATAATTTATTCAATTATTATATTGTTCATTTACTTGGATTATTTATTTAGTTAAAAAATCATTTCTTTTCTAATTTATTAATTTTCTTCATTTCGTTATAATTTATTTATTTATATATATAATAGAGTTTTATTTGCACAACTTGTTGTAAAGTTTTTTACGAAATTAATTAATTTATTTTTTATATTGTTTATTTACATTTTATTATTCATTTTTATTAAAGAATAATGTTATATTATACCTTATTTATTTTCTTTATTTATCAATTTTACTTATTTTAATTACTGTCTTTATCGTAGCTAAAAAATAATCCACTTTTCTTCAAAGTTCATGCATTACGCTTCCATAACACATTTGTCGACCCGTTGACCCAAACGTCGATGAGAGTTGATGCAATTCTGATATAGATAACCTGCTCGTTAAATAAACTCAAGAAAATAAGAAAAAAAATGAAGAAAAAAGAAGAAATGAAGAAAATAAGAAAAAAAATGAAGAAAAAAGAAGAAATGAAGAAAAAAGAAAAAATGAACAGAAACATCGATAAGAAGACATCGGATTGTGGAAGAATTGTCATTTGTCGAGCAATTTGACCCGGAACGTATCAAGAGTTACTGAGCAACGTGCAATGTGTAAATTCCTATTTTTAACCAGCCGCGTGTTCGAAGGTCATTTTCTGCGTCTTCAAAAGGATTCTACTATGGGCTTCCAAAAAAAAGTTTATTTTCGTGAATTTTTGATGAAATTTTTATATTTGAAATATTTAACGTTTAGATTTGTTTGGGTTTGTTTGGGTTTGAAAAAAAATGGATTTTGATGCGACTGTGCGTTGAAGATGTCATCTTCACGAGAAATCTTGAGATTCATCGACTCAACGTTTACTTTCCCCTTCCCTGGCTGGATAATATGCAAAACGAAACGATAAATGACGATTTTAAAGTTCTTGCGGTTTGACCGAGTGCCAGAACGATTCGTATGATCACGTGAAGTCGAGAGTCGACTTTTCTCATCCGTCGATTCATGACTCGACGTATTTCCTATGGACTCGTATACTGGTGACGGAACTTCGAGACGTACCTGTTTCTTATCGAAATAACTTGGCTGAACATCTTAAGGGGTTTCCCCCAGTTCAATCTCGTAAATTGTTATTTCAAAAAACGTGAATTTAGAAAAAATTAAAAAACGTGAATTTAGAAAAATTAAAAAACGTGAATTTAGAAAAATCAAAAAACGTGAATTTAGAAAAATTAAAAAACGTGAATTTAGAAAAATTAAAAACGTGAATTTAGAAAAATTTAAAAAACGAAGAATTTTTACATATTGAAAGAGCAGTTCAATCTCCAAAATTGTTAGTTCAAAAAACGAGAATTTGAAAAAAAATAAAAAACGAAGAATTTCAACGAAAATTATTATCATTTTAGAATACGTTCACGTTTGAAAGAAAAATGAGAAGAACAATCCGAGAAGATTTCGTTTCGATGAATAATTAATTGTATGGTTATTATCATTGTAATTATAATTCATAATTAATTGGAAAATAATTCTAATAATTATAAATAATTCATTGAAACATTAATTAATAACAGTCACTTTAGACATTTCAATTAATAATTAATTGAATCCTCATTATAATCGTAATCATAATTACAATCATATTTAATATTTAATTGCAAGATACCAATCATGAATAATTAATTGAGCCATAATCTCAATAATTAAATAATCTTAAATAATTCATTTTAACAACCCAAAAATTACCAAAAATTTGCAAATTTAAAAATGTCAAAAAATGTTCAATTTAAAAAAAATCTTGGCTCCCGTAACTTTTGTTTTCAGTGAAAACGCACTTTTTGCGTGCATTATAAACAGCAACAAAAAATAAAGAAAAAAAAGGAAGAAAAAAAACGACGGTGGTGACTTTCATGCGTGCGTACACTTCTCGAACCGGGAATACTTATGCGCGTGTGAGCATCCCAATACGGATGAATCTCAATCGCTCATAGCAAAGAGAGAATTTCGCTCTCCCCTCCCCCCCCCCCCCACCCCGCCTCTCCTTTCCCTCTTTCACTTATCTGCACGATATAATTTCACCCTTCACTTATTAGAATGTACGCGGAATTCCGCACTTCTAGTTCCCCTTTAATCTCATCTCTAACCGTCGATCCCAATTTATGCGCGTTACACATTTTTTTTCTTTTTTTTTGTTTTAATTAATTTTAATCTTAATTTATATTCGGATTCAACTACCTCGTTGCACTTGCGATTAAGATTACGATGAGAGATGCAAAATTATGGAGCGTTCGGGTTGCTGCGATTTCGAAAAGTAATTTTCAAATTTTTTGTACCTCCTTAAAGAAATTCCAAAATGTTGAGTGAGACCGAAAGATTTTTGTAATAAAATATTGAATTCGTAAAATAAGAAACAAACGAGAAATCAAGAGAAATATAAACGAATTTTTTAAATCATTTTTCGGGAATTGAAAAAAAGACATTTTTTGTATTTGGAGATTTTTTAAAATAAGTATTGATAAATTTACCAGGTTTTTATAAAAGCATTATTTAATTAATGAATTATTAATACTTTGTTAATAATAATAATCATCATTATAATTGATAGTAATAATAATTGATAAATAAGAAATTAAATAATGAATTAAAAAATAATGTTTCTGTAACTAAAACATCGTAAATATGAGATTTTTTCAATTAATTTTAATAAATGTATTTTTTATTCACTTTTTGGTTTTTATCGATTTTGTTTATTTGTAAATGAATAAAAAAATCGGTTTCTTCGAATCGAACTTTCCTCTTTGAATTTCATTAATATAATGTTTTTTTTATTTCAAATTAATTCGTTCACTTCAAATACTTTATTAAATTAATTACCTTATTAATTAAATACCATTTTAAATACGGAGATAATCTTAAATCTTCAGACACCAGAAGCGAGGAACGGATTTTTTCGAAATTCTCGTAGTAGCCTCTTTATCTGTGTACTTAGCTGATGTACTCGAACTGCGCTAGACACACGATAGTTTCACCAGCTGTGTAATCACGAATTCACGATTTTCACTTTTTCCAAAGAAGAAGAAAGAGAGGGAAAGTGGAAACGCGATAAATAAAAAACGTAGAAAAAGAGAAAACTTTGATAGAAGGGAACGTAATTCGTCAGCTACTTGAACGGACTTGAATGAATTGTTTTGCAGAAGATGGACGTGCCGGACAGACCGGGAATTCAGGACCCGCCACCAACGCCGCCGCTATCTATCAAAGTCAGCAGAAACAAACGAGCGCTCGATTGGTGAGTGATATATTTTCGTCCACTTCGAAATTTTGAAACCACTTTTCTCTCGAACGGTTGAACCAATCGGTACGAAATTTGTTGTGTGCATTCTTGTTGTGTGCATTCAGGAC